>CAXKVY010010848.1:0-22308 GCA_964058915.1 Tetropium fuscum
TATACTTCCTGTGCTTATGAAGGAAAACAGAAAATTCCCAAGTAACAACCGTCTTTTTTTGGTAATTGGTTGACGACGTCATATAACCGAAACATGACATCCTTTTGATGACATATTTCAGTGATATACATAAGACGTACGTATGGGACGTCATATTCACGACAAATTATTCGCATTCAATCTATTTTGCTATAATAGTACATAAATAACAGAAGCGAGGGCGTCGCAACCTCTTGTTTTGATAAGTTGCTGTAGGTCACGAATATAACGAGTACCTAGTCTTGTGGCAAATATCTGCAAGTAGAAGTCTGCAAGTGAATTGGTTGGCAAATGCAAGAAGGAAAATCTGGTTTCTGGTGAGCTTGGAGCTTGGAAGCTAGTGATACTCTAGTGAGTCGGTTTGCGTAGTAAATAAAAGAGCCGGTTTAAAAGTTTTTGTTGCTATCGCATAATGTTGGATAGAATCTCATAGTTCTAGGCGAGGTCGTGCATAATTTTGTAAAACCAATTGGCGACAACAGTAAGGTCAGAACCAGGACGTCATCTTACGTAATTTAAGGGACATCTTCAGGCTGTGAAACTTTGACGTCAAATTAATGTACGTGAGACGTATTTTACGTCATAATTCACATACGTCAGAAACTTGACCAAAAACGGACATTAGGATGACGGCTCTATATTAGTTATTGGTTTAGGTATAGATTTCATTGTAAGTATCGACTACAAACCAACGTCGCGTCGTCTATGTGGACCTCAAATATTTGTCTGATTTATGTCTTACTAATTTTATTTCAGCTGTTGATGCCTATTTATGACATTATTTGTCCCACGTATAAGATTAAACACTCAATATTTTTCTGTTAAATATTCAACCACCTTCCACCATTTTACTTTCACACGTTAAGCAGTGATATAGCCAGAAGTTTATTTCTTTGGTAAAACGCATAATCAACTATATCAACTAAATTATTGTCTTGAGGCGCGAGATGAATTTTTGGATTCTTGAACGCAATACTGATTCAGCTAGTTTGGTTGCCTTGGCTTGCGGCAAAATTGTTTTACATATTTGACTTGATTCGATTGAGGATTAATTTCCTTCATTTATTTTCTCTTTCGGCGTATCATCATTACCAACATTTAATTTCTTTCTATTTTGTGGTACAAGCTCTTATCAGGATTGCGCTGAGGAATTTTGGCGAAGCAAGTTTTCTTTAGAAAATGGTAATATTACAATCGGAAAATCAAACGTATTAATATTAAAATAAACAATTCACATTGTGTTCTGTAGTTAATAACATACTGTCAAAGAGTTTCACAAGTATACGAAATATTAGGAGCCATCAGCAGTGAAGGAACCATTTTCAACAAGGATATAACAACTAAGAAATTTGGTATCTGGAAATTTGGAGAAATAGGCAAATTTATTGTACCATTTATTATTGTATTATTTTTTACCATAAATTATTTAAGTAGACAGTTAATTGTAATATTAGATTTCAGGAAGCCAATCCACATGATGATTGTAATATATCCCACGAAATTGCTTCTCATCCTGAATCGTGAGCTATAACGGAACTTAAACAGTTCGCCCCTTTGATTGAATTAATCACTCCCTCTTTTGGAATTATCGTTTCTTTTAATAATTCACGTCAGTTCGAGCACCTGGTAAGCGATTCGAAGGATCCCTTAGCTCCGTCGTTCAGTTTAATAGTCATGTAAAGCCGAAAGGGGTGGATAGATTCCAAATTATATCTTTCATTTTACGATTCCAATTCTAGCACGCACCTAGTGAAGGAAGTTCTTTTAATACATTATACCAGGTGTGTCATACGGACGGTCAATTATTTCGATTACTGCACGTTGAATTAAAAAACAAAATACACGCGTTCAATATTTTTAAAAGAGTTATTCAGCTACCACCTAATAAATTTGATTCAGCGACACTAAACTTGGGTAACTTTGGAATTTTAAATGAACCCCCAATTTTTATTACAGGTTTGTATTCTACGTTAAAAGATACGCTGTGACTAGAGTTCCACCGCGGGACCCAAGTCCAGTCCCAAATAAAGTTATTAAATTACGTCATAGGTAGCGTGTAGTGGCTAATATTCCGGACCGACTCGGGATCAGTGGTGATCAAATGACGTCATCAGTGGTCGTGTTGGAACTTGTATACCGTCCCGCTCGAGACCCTCATCTCGTTCCGAATTTATAAGAAGAATTGCACCTTCGTTAGTTAAAACATTGTGTACATGGTATATAATTGAAATAAATAAGAGTAATAAGACAAAAGCATATTGTCACTTTATTTCACCTCCAAAAAACTTGTTTATAGAAAATATAGTAATTTAGTATTCGGTAGTAACAAATAATTCTAAAAAAATACCTAACTCTAAGTAAGTAGAATATATACCCAGCAACTAATAACTGGTAAAATATAGTTAAAAAAAATAAAATGTATTAATTTGCTTTGACTTTGGCTAGCATTGTCGGACAGTTTAAACATGCTTATCTGAGCATTTTAAACAAAACCACTGTCTCTATGGAATCGTTTTAATACTTATAGGTATACCTCAAATGAAAATACTGAAGGCAGACATTACATGTGATTGAGGCATTAAGACATTTAATTAAGACATTTAATTGAGACATTACATCACATTTCGCACAGATATTTATTACCGTATTTTTTGGACAACATATGTTGTAGAATATTCCCGCCGTTTTCAGTCAAGAATGGGAGATCAACGATGGGATCTAACACGACGTCCGACACTATTTCTGGATTCTTTTCTATGTTGAAAATAAAATCCGGAACCTTTCCACCGGTTTAAATAGCAAAAGGGACTTATTATTTTATTTAACTTGCTATGTACTCGTATGTATCTATCTATGTATGTTAGTTCGGGTCAAATCGATTGTTCTGAAATTTTGCGGGCACGTATAGTTTGGATGACAATATATGGCTAGCTAAGTGGCGTCATTATAAATAAAGATGGCGGACTAGTTATTTTTTATACACTTCTATGATATGGGTTTCAAATGAAAGGGTTTACTGAGAAGAATACAAAAATAAAATGACGTCACTATAAATCCAATATGGCGGACTCCCAAAGATGGCGGACTAATTTATTTCACTTTTTATGAAAGGGTTTGCAAAGAAGAATACTAAAATAAAATGACGGCACCCTAAATCCAATATAGCGGACTCCCATAGATGGCGGATTATGCACTACCGTGATATGGGTATCAAATGAAAGAGTTTGCTGAGAAGAATACTAAAATAAAATTACGTGACTCTAAATCCAATATGGCGGGTCCCCAAAGATGGTGGACTATGTTTTATTATAGGGTGCATAAACCCCATAATATGGATATCAAATGACAGGGTTCAAGAGCAAAAGATGGGTAAAATGGCGGAAAACAAGATGGCCGTTATACCAATTTCAAAGACTTATAACTCGGTAAAGGTAAAGGATAGTTTGGTGGTGCTCGAACAAATGTTGTAGGGACCGACAAGGGTCAACTACAGACGATACAAATTCTTGAATCCAAGGTGGTATTTTAAGTAACTGTTCGTTTATTGACCAAATTCGAAGCGATAAAAATGAATATCATGAATGAATATCAAAGGGCTCTGATCTTACCGCAATCGGTTTAAAGAAAAAAGGAAAAAAACGAAGTTATTACATTTTTCAACTTGGGTATAAATAGAAAGCAAGAGAAAGTGTTTCTTGGGTTTTAAGAGAATAAATTAATATTAAAAAACATTTTTAAAAACAAGCTTTTATTTAAATGCTCTAAAAAGAAGAAAATAAACTTTAAATTAATTTAACCCATGAATTTATAATATTACACAATTTATATCATAAAAGCTTGTCGCGAGATTTAACTGTGTAGATAAACAATAATACAATATGTAACTTGATATTGACATAAGTAATTCTAAGAAAAAAATATATTTTTTATAAAAAAAATAGGTACTTAAATCTCGCGACAAGCTTTTATATCATATAATTTGTGTAATGTAATAAATTGATGGGTTTAATTTAATTTATAGTTTATTTTCTTCTTTTTAGAGCATTTAAATAAGCTTGTTTTTAAAAATGTTTTTTTACTATTAATTTATTCTTTTAAAACCCAAGAAACATTTTCTCTTGCTTACTATTTATACCCAACATAGAAAATGCAATAACTTCGTATTTTTCTTTTTATCGGAATATTAGTCCCGACACGCTACCTATGACGTGATTCGATTACGTTATTCGGGACTCTAGTCACAGCGTAAAAAATAAGACACTTTTGTCTGAAACATTTTTTCGAATTATAAGTAGATGACGCTGTAAATGACGGGAGGGAAATACGTGCCTAGAAATTTATGCGAAAAAGCTTAAAAATGAGACACAAAAAAATACGCGTGGAATATTTTTCAAAAAATTATTCAATGATATCCAACTAGACGCCTTTAAAAAATATTCCACATGTATTTTTTTGTTTTTCATTTTCTAGCTTTTTGGCATACATTTCTAGGCACGTACTTTTCCCCCGTCATTTACAGCGCCATCTACTCAAAAATCGAAAAAATGTTTCAAATGTTTTTACACCCTGTAATGAATAAAACAAAATTTCTTTGGAAAACAATAACATTTACATTCTTGAATAAAGAGGCTATCATACAAAAAAAATTAAATCGGACAAGAGATCTAGACAAAAATTAACTTCACACGTTTGGTTATTTTTTGATGGTCAGTTATTTGTTGTGTGTATTTCTTGGAGAAGTGCATATTCAGCTAAAAGATGCAGGATTATATAGACGTATATATTACCCGATCTGTATAATGTAAATAGTCTCAAATAGTAATTGCCTTTCATCTATTACTACACTCCTCTCAGTTACGTAACCAGCATAGAGTAAAACAGGCAATTAAAGCATGTCCTTTGAGACCTACCCTAATTCGTCTACCACAAAGGAGCCGCATCTCCAACTGACCATCTCCGGAGCAAGTCGGGTTAACCACTTTAAAAAATCTGGCGCACCAGACCTATCATAATAATGTACAGTACACGAACTAAAATCCCGACGATACTGTAACCGTCGGAAGAAGAATTGTTTAATGCAGTGTCGCACTCGACGAGGGTTTTGGAGTTATAAATCCCCCAGTGGAGGGTTATATCAAATTAATGTTCATTATTCAACGTCCAACTATTAAAATTAATATGTGCGTATACAGAATATTTTTAGTGCAGTTGAATGCCTTTCAGACAATCAAATACATAGATACAGCTATTCACATAGGGAGTCGAGTTGGGAACACTGAAATGATGAGTGAATCATTGATCCAGTCAAGTTCGGGTACATAAATATATACTTACTAGCACATACCTATCCCCCCGACCCCCCAAATTAGGAATAGTAATAGCAGAACAGCCACTGGGCAAAGCAGGAGTAATAGTTATTTAACGAACTATGAATAATGGCGACGAATAGTTAGGGGTAAAGAGCGTTGGTACCGCTCGGCCCCCTCCTATCGAGGTCATATCTTTAGCTAAGGATATTGGCGCGACGACGAATAGGTGAGATACTTTAGGCGTGAGCGTAGTGATAGTAGCATAGCATTAAATAAGTGTATATATTACCAAAGTGGTATGCCCATATCTCGCTACACGATCCACGTAGGTCTTGATATCCTCCATAAACCAACATAGTACCACTATAGACCAACGCAGTATGGCCTCTTCTTCCCTTCGGAGTGGCTACACCTGCAAATAAACGTACAAACAGAATCATATCTATATTTTTATAGAGATTACTAGAGAAAAAATAAGTATTATTCAACAACACATACAGAATCGGCAAAATATTACTGAAGTGGTTGATATTAATTAATATTTTCTTGGCAGAAAATTGTCAAATATGTATATGTATGTAGTTGTTATTAGTATGTGTAATACGTGTCAATATAAATGAAGCAGCCTTATACTCCAGTTATATTAGGCAGGAAAAACCAGCATCTGCTAAAAAAATCCGAGTGTGGCTAAATTTTGTTTACACCTTTATTTTAACACTGTCTAAAAAGTCCCTATCAATATCGCGCTTGCGTTTGTAGTTATTTAAGGTCAAAGGTCATGAAAATCTTATTTTCTTAAAGGTCTTTTCCATACAACCAACGATTCTAAAATAACACAGGTAAAATATGCTGCAAGGCGCACCTGTACAAAACTGTAAATACATTTCATTTCATTCTGTCCAACCAAATCACAACGCAACATCACTATTATCGTTTGAGATGTAGACTGGTTCTTCTAATAGGACGTGCTACTTCAAACCAAGATGTTTTCTTCCTTGAACCAGGGAGATGGAAAATAAAATCAAATACATACTCCTCTTCTAGCCTAAATAAATTTGCAAATTGTAAAAAGCATTTGTTGTTACTACATGCTATTACTGGCTGTGACACAACATCTGCACAGGAATTGTAAAGTAGAAACGATTGTTGAAAATGGATTACGCATTCTTTTGCAAATCTATGGTGCTCCTAAAACAGAATTATCTATTGAAAACTTTCGATACATGATATTTGCGAAATTAATAAGACTTAATACCGCAGTGAAATTGTTGTCACTTCCACCTACTGCCGCAGCTGCATGTCAACATCTAAGTCGAGTGTATTATCAAGTACAGAATTGCCTTGGACCGCCCTGTTCAATACTGTGTGGCCATTGTCATGGCCAGTCATGTCAAAGAAATTATTCAGGATGAAGAAGATGAAGAGCTTGATCTTGTTGAACTCTTCTTGAAATATATAGAGGAAAAAGAAAATTTTGGGGAGGACGACGAAAATCTGATGGAGGGGACAAAGGACGAGAACTTGGAGATGACAGAGAACGAAGACGTGGAAGAGAGGACAGATTTCGAGAATGAGGATGAGCTGTAGAACACGCAAAACCATGGATTGGGCCTACTGGGGAAACCATGTAAAAAAACGCGCCTGAGGTGGTGTGGAAACAGATGCACCGCTACCCTGTGTTTTCCTGGCTTATACTGTGAAAACGGTTGCTTTTAAGTAAAACATGTATATAACATATTTTGAATGGTTTTTTTAAATATTTTTTCTTACATAACCAAAAAAGTCATAGGACAGAAAGCAAAATACTTGCGAAAAAACAATTTCTGTGACATTTGACCTTGAATAACTTGAAACGCAAACAAGATATCGGTGGGGACTTTTGATATATTATTAGTATAATAAAAATGAAAATCTATGCAAAGTTTCAGCTGACTCTGATTTTTTTTAGAAGATGAACCCCTATGTAACTGTACTATTAGAAATTAACGATACTATTACATTTCATATAACGTATGCATGCATCATAAGTCTCTTCTACGTTGACTACCATGTTTACCCTACACTACTGCTATTTGAATCTACCTTTAAACTAATAAAATACTACAAAGAATTTTAGAAAAAAAATCGGCACATTTAATTTTTCCATCAATGGGCCATTGTAGAGCCCCTTTAACACCACGAGACGCTACTGTACTTTGATATTGATACAGAAAAAAACATCCAATGCAAATGCTTACCTTTCTTTGTGCGTTTCTTCTTCCAACTGTTCGCCTTGATATCATAAACCCACAGCGGGGTTTCTGTACCGGCCGAAAATCCAACCTCCCCCCCGAACACGTAAATACAATCTCTGTACGCCACTGCCGTGTGCTCCTGAAGACAAGGCAGTTTATCGCCGACCGGCTTTAATTGCTGCCATTTCCCAGTCACTGGAACAGTAAATATGATACATTACAAAGCTTTAACCGCACGATAGCTATTAATTTGAATCAGAACCGAGAGAAGACGGAAATAAATTAGTTCTGTTCGGCGGCGTGAGTTGGGTTGCGGAAAATTAATCTTGTACAGATTTTGTACGTCGCACGAATAGTAGGAATGGGGTTTGTAAGACGGTGTTTCGTATGTAACACAGGAAGGTAATACAATTGGATAAACTTACTTGTCATTATATTACTAATTATATTAATTTATAACTCTAGGTAGGTACTATTCAAACTTAGTTATTAATCACTTTACATCTTATATCGAACGGAACGGCTATGACATGGGCGATGAGAAATTCTAAAGCTCTATAGAATTTTGATGTTTGTTGATGACACCCACTGGTTAAGTCTTTCCCTGACCCTAGCACCTAAAACTTTAAAATTTAGTTCACACAATTTCCTGCAGACCGCGCGCATGTAACGCTATGTATATCGCCTTCGTGTATATGTGTACATTTATATAATTTTTACCGATTTACCGAATTTCTCCGATTTTTCTGCAACCGCACTTTGACAAGGAATTTAAATCATAACCCGTTGTTCTTCCACTTTTGTGAGATTTGTGTGCCTAGACATCAGTGCAATTATTCTGCGTCTGCCTGGAAATTGTGTTCTTATTTATATTGCGGTAAGTATCTAATTTTGAGAAATTAAGTGAGCACTTAATTTTTAGGTATTATTTATATCACGTGATCACGTGCATTGTTGAGATTCATATAAATATTAATGTTAATTAATAATGCAAGGGTGTTATTCATTATATACAATTATTACATAGACATAAATAGGTACCAATGAAAGCAAAATATTACTTTAAAAAATATATGTAAGTAATACATTTATTTTTAGTTCACATTGCTGTTAGTATATTGTACAATGTACGTATATATTTTTCGATGGATTTGAGATTACAATAGGTATTATTTGATCTATTTACCTACACATAGATTTATATAGTTACCTACGAATGAATTACATCCGACTCATACATTGCCACTAATTGGACATCTTTTTCGGTTATATTTTAATAATATTTAGTCATTTGAAGTAATATGTATAAGTACCTATGATAATACCCTGAATTTATCTATTTTAAATAATAATTAGCTCTTACACAAATCAATATTTGTCTGAAAGTATAATAAGAAGTTTTGAAGTTTAAAGTGTCATTAATTTTCTTAGGTTCAGTGAAATAAAAAATACATATTATACAATAGAACTTTAACATAGGTACTTACTATCTTATTTTTTGTTAATGTAATGAGTAGGTAAGTACATATGCACATTAGCTACCATCATCATTTATATATCTAAATGAAGAAATATATAATTATATATATATATATATATATATATATATATATATATATATATATATATATATATATATATATATTAGCTTTGAAATTCTTTGCTATTCATATTTGTTTTGTGAAAAGTAATCTTGGGTTTGTAGCATTTCATTATATAGAAATAAGCAAATAGACGAATAAGAAGGAAAACTCACCTACCAGCGCTATATCTGGACACACATACGGAAATGAACCCCTATACACACGAAAACGTTAGTTTTTGACGGAACTCAAATTCTTAGAATACACAAACCTAGTCTACTATTTATATTTGTTCTATTTGAACATATTATATATAAAAGCATTAGGCATACAGTTATCCAGAAGATGTTAAACTTTAAAATTCAAAAACTCATGTCATAAAACGTCACTGCAAGTGTTGGAGTATTAATATTTTAAATTCAAGTATAAATGATCAATGAAATAAATCGTATACTGCTCTGAAGATCCTCAAGAAAGGTGAAAGAACTTGTACAACTTCTAAGTGGTTCGTTTTCGTGTGTATAGTGGTTCATTTCCGTATGTGTGTCCAGATATAGCGCTGGTAGGTGTATTTTCCTTCTTATTCGTCTATTTGCTTATTTCTATGTAATGAAATGCTACAAACCCAAGATTACTTTTCACAATATATATATATATATATATATATATATATATATATATATATATATATATATATATATATATATATATATATATATATATATATATATATATATATATATATATATATATATATATATATATATATATATAAATATATATATATATAAATATATAAATAATATACATGTGTATAAATGTGTTACCTTATAGACATGTATATACAATTTCATGAAAAAAACGTAACGTTTTGTAACGTAAATTTATGTAGTATTTGTAAAATCAAATGTATAAGTCTGTATATATTGTCTGTATGTGTACTAATTAGATAAATAATTTTGAGAGCCTAATTACATTGTATGGATCTGAAGAAGAGATGCCTTGCACCAGTAATCTAAGTAATTAATGGAATATATATATATATATATATATATATATATATATATATATATATATATATATATATATATATATATATATATATATATATATATATATATATATATATATATATATATATATGTATATACTGAAATATTTGCTGCTCAATAAAAAAACGTAAACTTGGAACTTGAACTATAATGGAGCTACAAGCCGAAAACAACCCCGTACGGACACATTTTAATGAATACCATCACGCGTTCCTACATCCCCAAGTTTAGGGGAATGGACTGCAAGCATATGTACAAGCGCTCAATGATGTATGGGCGAAAGTCAGCTTGGGATTTCTTGTAATTTTGTATACATGTTCGGAGCGTCAAAATGTAGAGCTGTTAAATAAACGATCGGTAGAATAATTTATTTAAGAGTTAGGGTAACGCAACAAGGATTTGGCAGGATCGTAAAGGGAGAACCCAAGTAAAATTTTATAGTACAGTTTTTGTAAACACACGAAAGAGGAACTTTTAATAAGGCATGATGATTGCGTGTTTTATGAGATGTTATCTGTCAATCAGTATTATTGAATATAGTTTCATTTAAATGATAATTATACGCTCTTATTCTAAGCTAGTGGAAATTATAAATTTATTGGTACTCAAGCGATTAGGTATTTGAATTAATCACGATGATAGTACCGATATCACGTCATAATAATTCACATCGAAAGACAACTTAACATCCAGCAACAATTTGTCTTCCAGATCTGTCATGGCTTAATGACAAAGCCTTAGATTTTGATTAGTATGTCAATTAAATGTTTTTTGAAATGAATAACAAACTTTGACATTTATTAATGTTCAACTGAATTAATATTAGTCATATCACACTAATTTTGAAGCTGAATCAATTCCTAAGACTTCACAATATAAACAATTTTCAGATAATCGGCAAATTAAATATTTTCATAAATAGCGTTTATAAATAACAGAAATAGTCATTGGTCCAAAGTTGGACCTTTGTGGTACTACCTAACTGTAATTATACGTCACCTGATTGGTCAGCAATGTGCTCGCATATTTGTTAGGTTTTTATTAGGTCTCTGATCTCAAGGAAGTTAAGAAACTCTAGAAACTCCACTTCTCAAGAAACTATTATTTTTTTAAATGTTTCAGTTTTACTTTTGCTTCAAACATGTCTTGCTGAATGTTCATTTGCTTCAAACATGCCTTGCTTAATGTGAACAAGTGACATGCCTTGCCTTGATTAATGCCTTGCCTTGCTTAATGTGACGTTTTGTCTTGTTTAATGTAATGTTAATGTTGGTTGAATCATAGTTGATTTTTTTATATAATGACTTGTTTGATGATATCAAGGAATTATACGAATGAAAAATGATTTGTTTGAAATAAACATTTGCTATCAAAAGAACTGCTAAAATTTGTTTAAGGGTTTTGTTTTTATTTCTAGAAAGAAAGGAATTTCACAATAAAAGCAGTTTAAAATGAAAACAAATATAACATCAATATAAATATTTCTTTAAATTATTTATTCCAAGCAAAAAAATTCATGGATTGGCATGGAAAATGAACACTTTTGAATTCTTTAGATTTTTTTCTATATTTTTATGAGTGGATATGAAATATGATTATATGTTTTAAAAGGATTTCTTCCTTGTTTACATATCTGCTCCAAAATTAAACCTATTGATGTGAATCAAAAAACCAAATGCTCAGAATTAAGCTTGCTGATAAACCGATTTTTAAAATTTCTATGCTCCCTAATTACTCCACAGGGTAATTTAAACTTAGTCGAACAGTACATGATATGTGTCAATGTTTGGTTTTAATCTGTAAAGAGAAACAAATAAATAATTTATGTACGCCTTGCCTGAAGAATCATTCAAATCGATCTAAGGAAAAAACTTCAAATCTGATATTTCCCCAAAATTTTAAAGTGTATTTGAATAATTAAGTAGTATTTGAGTAATTGAGTGTATTAAATAATTAAGTATTTACTCGTAAATATCTTTATTTAGTTTTAGATCCTCTCATAAATATAACTCATAATAGATACCTAGTTATATTCCGTCGATTCTCCTAGTTACTATAAAATTTTCCTTCCACCCCCCCAACATTATAAATAACTTCAGCAAAGTGTTTGCGAATATTTCCCTGTCTTCACTAGCAGCCAGTCATCCATTGCATAGACTAGAGTTACAAGTCACGCTTCTACACTTGACCGACGCACTTGGTAATCTAATACATCACAAACGAGGGGTTGCTTGTTCCTTAACAAGGTAAGGATTTATGTTATCGGCCAACCCCACCTACGCGTTAATATATTGCTACGATTTAATAAAACACACTATAAGTATTTCCCAATAAAATTGGTCCAGGTAAGTTGTTATCCAAGATAGTCTATTAAAGTTGACATTGATATAATGTTTAGATATTAATAAACACAAAATCTCAGATTTATTGTTTGTGAGCAAACTGAAATTAATAATTCTCCACTCCTAAATCTGCTTCACTTTTACTGATTTGTGACGAAGTAAAAATTTCGCACCATTCAGTTATACTAGTTATACGAAATATTTTAAATTATCTTGTTTACGATTTCCGCTTATTAGAACCTATAAACTGCTAGTATCACAACTAACCATAACAAAGAGTAAACATACTGAGGTTAGGATGTATAGAGATAGATGTAGATAGATGTACAAAAAAAATAGATGAAATAAATATTGAACCTATAGAAGTCGTATCTTTGTAGAAGATAATAAATATTCTTTTCCCTGTAAATCGCGTGAACTCTGGACATATCCGATCTCCATTGTAGCTATCTATGGCCCCTACGATGTCGCCTAAAGGGAAAAGTGGTGGCTGTACACGATAAATCACAGGCTGGCGCCCGGGAAAATACCACAACGAGGGAAGAGCGTCATAAATTGTATCTTGATCATCTGTCAAAAAATCACCAATCCGAATGTTATTACCATTTTTTATTTAAGGACATGTAATAGAATTAGTAAGGCCGAGTTTTTCAATTGTTCATTAAGGTAATTTAACGAACATCAGTCAAACTAATGTAAGACTTCTGAAAAATTCTAAGTTACCCGTTTTTTTTGCTTGTCAGTGATTTTAAATCCTTCCTATAAATATAGGAAATATGTAGTTTTTACTAATCCTTTAAAATCATTAGAATAATTTCGTCAACTAATTATCTAAATGGCAACTCACTTTTATACTGTATCTAAGAATAAGAACATTAATTAAGATCCGTTATTTTAAGGGATATTTTTTTAAATATTTTAATTTATTTTAAGGAATAGTGTTGACCGTAGTTAAACGAAGCTTATTTATTTATCTATTTATTGGTCATTATTATTCATTTAATAATTAAATATTTCACGAAAAGCCTCGGTCTTGATTGAAAATTTGAATAAGGTGACCTATAAGCATAGAAAAGAAAACCTTCGCCCTTTTCCCGACTTATATCTGATGTACATTGGTGTTGTGTCCATTTGTCGAGAATTTGGCGAAGGAGCCAATGTTAATAACGACATTGATAGTTTTGATGTAAATAACGGTTTAAATCTGAACTCAACTTACTTCTAAATTGGTTGTGTAACGGAATTTCTATATCATCCTGTATAAATATATATGCCCAAATAATACCGATTTATATTGTGAGAGGACCTGTGGTGCGAAAAATAAGTGAAAAGACAAAGTGTTCATCAGAAGCTTCGGAATGAGTGGTATTCAGAGTATAAATAATGGTTGTGTGGAAGTGTTTACTTTTAAATAAAAACTTTTCTGTATGCCGTGTTTAATTTACTAATGAGGTTTTAACAGTAATTTTGGGAGTGTCACGGGAGGCTATCGTAAGCACGGAGCTGCTTGGGAACATATACGTTGTGCATAAATTTCCGCAGAATTAAGAAAAAAACCTTAATCTTTGTAGAATTGAAGACGCTCTAGGGGGAAAATGTTTACATAGCTTTTCCGTTTAATATCCGTATGCTTCACCTATCATTAAGCCTACGAGCTACCACTGATTCACAGTGATATCTGCCTCCTACGTAGGAACTTAATAGCATGCAATTCATCACTTAGATATACTTGTTGGCCTCACACGAAAGAAGCTACTGCCATGATGTACGACACTTTTGTAAAAAGCTCCCGTGATCGTGATAAACGATGCTTCAACAAAGGACTTTTTTCTGAACTCCCATATACCAACGAATCGTTACCCTCAATGGTGAAATTGTCTTGTTCTACCTGTTTCGAATCCAAGTAAATATAAAATCCAGATTTTGTGTAAAATCCTGTCGTAACATGTCGTTAGTTATATTTAGTCATAAATAAATTATCAGGTGGTAAATTATTTGTAGTAAAATAATAAATAAAAGTAAACGAGATATGTGTAGGTTTATAACGACATCTTCTAACGTGGTGCTAATAAAATATTTATGTTATATTTATTTAGTTTTCTTAAAAGATCCCCTATTTAGATACTAATGTGGTAAAATATGTTTTAATTTTAAACAAATTTAACAGCATAGTAACAGCATATAATTGCAATGTTTTGCATAAGAATGATTGAGTTAGTCTCCTCTATAATAATCAATAACACAAATACTGAATTATGAATAAAGTAAACATCGTTAAGTCTAATAATATCATTTAACGATCGATATCATGTACTCAAAGCCCCAGAATATATATATATATATATATATATATATATATATATATATATATATATATATATATATATATATATATATATATATATATATATATATATATATATATATATATATATATATATATATCTCAAGTTCCTTAGAGATGATTAAAGAACTCTCAAACTTTTATTTTGGCACTAACTAAAAATTTAATGTAATTATTATCAGTTCCACATGTTGTTATACTAAAACTAATGAATGTTAGGCGTTGCGTAATCACAGACACAGTGGTAAATTTGTCGATTCTAGGAGAACATAATTCAAAAATTACTGTTCTTAGAACTCTTATTTTATTGCCATTTTAATGACAATTGAATAAATTATACAAATCCATAGATTTTATACTCTTTTTGCTATACCCGTAATTACTTTAGAGTAAAAGTTTTAAAACCCCATGAAAACGGGCACCGGATCGCTATTCATGTTAGACTAATATAGTTGTTCCAACAAGTAAATTCTAATGTATTGTTTGTGTGCGCACTAATATTAAATGCGATGGATAGTCTTGTTGAAAGTATATATTATACTATTTCAATAAATAACAAATGTCAAATTGTCTAATGTCGATGTATAAATAATTCAAATAAAGCTTTTATAACGTTAAAGCTCTTATGAAATTTAATTTTATATAGGCCTACAATTTGATTTGTGCATATTTTTGTATTGCTATTTTTACAAAATATTAAGTATACATTCCTCTAATAGATATAGAATAAAAAATAACTGTCCGAACGTGTCTGTATTTTTTTTATTATTCTTTTTAGAAACCTATGCTATAACAATCGAAAGTCTTTTTGAGATATGGATCAATGAATCTGAGAAATATTTAACTTTTAAAGACATTAAAAGTAATTACATAAACATTTCCTATAAATAAATGCGTTTATCGTACATTAGTGCAAATCTATAAAGGTTTTTCGGAAATACTGTAGGAATGTTTCAGCTTTCAGAAAGTTTCAGAAAGTTTCATTTTTTATTCAGCTCGAAATAAACAATTTTTTTTAAAAAATATTGCGGGAAGTCTCATGTCTATACTTTTGTCCATGTAAGTATTGAAAATTGCAATATGGACCTGCTTGATGTTTATCAAAAGAAACGTATTTGCCAATGCCATTTCTCAGACATATCTTATTCCTGACGGAAGAAAAACCTTACGACGAATGTACGCATGCTGTCCTATATTTTGTTATTTGAAAATTTATATTTAATTATTTTAAATTGTAAATAATAGCTATTTATGTAACCAGTTGGGAAGTATTTTGTGTAACGAGCAGATTTCTGCGGTACGAGCGCCAGCGAGTCCCGTAAAAGGATAAGATTTTTTCTAATTTTCAACAATTTTATATTTTATGAGAAGAAAATTCTGAATTTTACAAAACAAAAAAACAATCCAGTAGGTTGTGACGGTGTGACTGCTCGCCACTTTCATAGCTTCTCAGGTCTAAATAACCTACTATGGAATCAACTTTACAAAACCAGTTGCGTAATATTTTACTTTTCGTAACTGGTTGTGAAAAGTAAGACGTTTCCTAACGTCAAAGAGTTTTGAAAAGTGTAACTTTACATGTCAAAATTAGAAAAAATATTTTGCATAATAATTGCATTACAGTTTTATGTTAAATATTTTTTTTAGAACAATAATAATTGTGGTATACTGGTTATACCTGCTTGATCAAGATCTGTACTATTTTAAATAATAATTTAGACCTAAATTTAAATTAATTTTATAAAACTTATATAGAAAATAGGAACTACCATTTAGCGGTAATAATAATTGTAATATATAAAGTATTACTTATACATTTTCATATCATAGCATACATTTTTGTTATCGTATGAAAATGTTTAAGTTACTCTAAGTTACTGAAATCGAAAGAGAAATTAGGTGTACCTACTATCAAAGAAAAAATTTAGAGTTTATATGAATACAATAATGTAATAACAATGCTATGTAAGTATAGAAAAATATCCCAAGTAGAGTCGTGATTTTTCTCTAAAGAAAATACATACGTTGTTCCGTCCGCCTTCTTCATCTTTACCTTCTTGCCATACTTCATAATAAGAGTTTAAACACTTTTACTTACCCAAATTATACTTCCAAAAATCCCTTGTGGGAAGATTCCCATTTCGGCCACCCAGGAGGTAGACGTGCTCCCCTACGAGAGTGGCACTGTGCTTTGCCCTCGCCGACGGCGCCGCACCTTTGACGTCATCCGGCGCCACGGCCGTCCACATTTCATATGGCCTATTATCCTCCTCTCCCGCTGTTGACTATCTGGAGCAAAAACGAGAAGTAAGTTAACCATTATAGTAGTTCCTATTCATATCAAGGGCCACATTGGCCCGCATTATTCCGCATAATTTATATGAAGCATACGCCTCTCAAACGTAACAAAAATAACTATGCACTCGTCGCCAAAGCATCAGCGGCGGCTCGTCTTATGAAGCAACTAAGGCCGCACCTCACCTACCATTATAAGTGTACTATTAACCTAAATAAATAGTTGTTAATCATTTTAATCGCGTCAGACATGCATATAATGCGCTGTGGTTACCCCTCCACGCGAGGTGGCTAAAATGGCGTGATTTGCTTTGGGCCTTGTTTTGTCTTTATTGTATTGTCTCTTTGGGCTTGTATTGTCAGAATCCGTTTAGCCGGTTTCGCGACAAATGTGTAATTTGGTGTATAACAGTGTAATTTGTATTTGTTTTGAATATCTGATGCTTGATACTACCGAATGTGATTTCTTGGATATTCTCGAGATTAGATACATAACGGGTTTAAGGATTTAAGATAATAATTTAAAATAAATAAAAAACAACTTCCTTACAACAAATCAAGCCCTAGAGTCCGCAGTGTTGAAGCCCAGGTGTTGGTTCTGATATGTAGATGACACCTTTGTCATCTGGTCACACGGACGCGACACAACAAGGGGATTCTTAGACCATATAAATGAAATACATCTGGATATCAATGAAATACATCAGTTTACAATGGAGTTGGAAGAAAATGGAGTCCTGTCTTTCTTAGATGTCCTGGTAAAAAGGAAACTTAACGGAACACTTGGACACCAAGTCTATAGAAACCGACTCATACGGATAGATACCTGAATGATGAATCGCACCACCACCCAGCGCAAAAACAAATGACTCCTTGTTTTTACACATTAATTCATAGAGCTCGAGCCATATATGAACCAGAACATTTAGATGATGAAGAAATGGATCATTTACGGACAGCTCTCAGATGCAACGGCTACGCATCCAGAAATATCGAACGAGCAATCAGGAGGCCTAAATCAAAGAAGAGAGAAGAGGTCCTGGCAACATATCTACATTACGTGAAATATATCTACCTTACATATCTACATACGTTGAGGTTAAGAGAAAGACGGTGTTTAGAAAAAAGACGGTCATTATTGTGGTTGTCCTGATCTAACCCTGAGTTTGCGACCTTGGGGGAAGGCTACTCAGCTACCATATTTGAAATATGGCTGCCAAAAGCAGTTTTTGGTAAATATATCCTTTTCTATTAGTCCTACGAAAAAAAAGTTAAATAATAAATTAAAGAGAATAAAATTCTACATAAAATATATCCTTTGTATTTTTTGGTCAGACCAGTAGTTTTTACGTTAAATTTCATCTTGTTATGATGAAATTAAAACGACCCATTGCCTGGGATATTAAGCAGATGCTTTTCTCAGTTATTTTAATTTCTATGATAATATTAATATTAAATATGTATAATTTACCTAAGAAAATATTAAAAATTGGAGAGGGGGCGCAAACCTTTATGCAGGATGGTGGCTACACTTAACGTTTAGAAATCGATACATTGGAAGGGGACGAGAAGCCACAATTAAATAGCCCTCTGGGTCTCCAGATATGAATCCATTAGACTTTTACTTTTGGGGGCCACTTGAAAAATATTGTTTACTCGGCACCTGTCCCTAATGTCGAAGTTTTAAAAAATGATAATTTTTAATGCTGCCAATGAAATTCGAAACTCTCCACATGTTTTAAATAGCTTGTATGGCAATTTTAGGAAACGATTGCAAGCGGGTATGCAAGTAGGAGATCGTCATTTTGAACAAATGCTTTAATATCTAAAAACAACAATCGTTGCATTATGTTTCAATTTTTTTAATATTTAAATTCATCTATTGTGTATTTTGTTCAGGGAATCTATAGTTAAATTTTTTGCACGTTTTTACGGGTATATTATATGCATATTCATAATAAATAGGAATTTCAAACAATGATTCCTTAAAACATTTACCGTGGACGATTTCGACGACTTTGTAGTAACAAGGAAGATAGCATTAGACTGGACTGCCCCCAACAAACTTTTTAAATCAATAAGTCAACGGTTAAGAAATGAGAACAGAATAATGTTTGCGACAAACGAATGCTCTACTAAGCTCATCTTTCTATATCTCTATTACATCCAAGCAAATCCTAAAAGTTTATCTACCCTACATCATCACGAGGGGTCTGCCTAACTGAGTACGCTCAAAATGCCCCAGATTCCAGACGAACTAAAACAATCATTTCCCTTGAAAAAGGTACGTCCTATACCATTATCTCCGGTTCCCAAAGGAGCTGAGGTTGAAGGGACTTCCACCAATCTGTACCTTATTTACCTACCTGCGGAGTGGCACGTCATCGTATAATGCGTTGAGCCAGGAAACCTGCTATTATTTAATGTCTAGGGGATGCTAAGTATATTTCCCTAGGGGGTTGTTCTCACTAGACGCTTTCTATCGGGAAGTTACAGGTTATTATTAATGTAGTGTGTTTTAGTTTGAAAATGGTATGTTCCCAGGGCCGGATTATCCATAAGGCAATATAAGGCACCGAAGTCTTGGAGCGCCGGCGACGAACAAAAAGCCAACATATGTTCATAATTGACTTATATGACGAAAGGGGCAAACGACTATCGAAAATTATGGAAAATAATACAGATAAAAAAAAGGATACAGAAGAGAAAGCTTCAATTTGACGGAACTCATGAAAACTCAAGAACCAACTTGACAAGAGTGAGACGAGAATAGTGAGATGGCTAGATCAAGAATTAAAGAGACAATTGATAGCTTACGCTTACTTTAATTTAATTATTTTTATTCCTTAATTTATAGAAGAAATGTCAAAAACTCTTTCAATGTTACTATCATTAGCATTATTAGAGTGTATTTGTTTATTGTTTTTATAACATAATAGTTTTACATTTTGAAAAACAAATTTATATCTTATCTTAAGTGAAATAACTACATTTTTATGCGGCAAACTAATTGGAAACGCTAAATAGAAGGCTAAATTTAATATAGTAGGAATCAAGCAAGTGTTTTTGTGTTTAGCAAAACTGTCAAATAAGGTGACAAATAAACAATTAATAAATATTATTCTCAGTGTTATACTCTTATTCATGTGAATTGTATGACATTCATTATGGGCTCTCTATAAAGTTGTAACGAAAATGAGAGACAAATTATAATGAACTTACACATGCAAGGATATTAATATCAGATCATTGCCGAGATGGTGAATCGTTCGAAAAAGGCAGTATTTAATGCTACCCAACATTTTAATTTTTACGAGACATTTTCAGAGAAGTCTGCAGTTGACATTTGGAAAGATGTTTTCTAGAAAAGCCGAGAGAATTCAGTGTTCGAAGTATTCACAACCGTTTAAATGAAGCACAACTTTTTGGCAGGGTTCCAAGAAAAAAGCCACATGTTTCAGAATTTAATCGAAGAAGTCGTTTGGAATTTTCAAGTTTGCCATCTTGCTTGGGCTGTCTAATAATGGAAGCATGTATTATAATTCCACCAAATAAAGGAGTTCCAAAATTAGGAGTTCCAAATAAGGATTCAAATCATCCTCGTTATACAAAAAAAAAACGTAAAATTTGTAGGTGGTTCCATCATAGGTATAGGGCTGCTTTTCTTGGAATAGTGTTGGACCACTTTATAGGGTAAATGGTACCATTAATCAATATGAAAAATTAACATATTGGAAAATGTTATGCAACGTTACGCAGAAGAGAACTTATCGGCACTTTGAAAAAACCAGCAGGATAACCATCCAAAGCATTCTGCTAAAAGGGAAGTACCTAGCTTCAAGACAACAAACTGGATGTATTGGCATAGCCTCCTTGTAGTCTAGACCTTCACCCTATTGAAAATATGTGGACGGTAATAAAAAAGAAGCTAAGCTCGAATTTTTTTAAAAATTTTGATGAATTGTTTTACGACATGAAGCGAGCAAGGACCGATATTCCAGTAGATACATGTAAGCGTTTAGTAGAGTCTATTTCCAGAAGATGTTTGAGGGTAATTGAAGCAAATGGGTTTCTTACTGAGTATTGGCATTAAATTTATAAAAATAATTGTTTAACGTTTAGAATTTATAAATTTAAAAATCAGCTTTTCCATTAGTGCCGGATAAAAATGTACTTGTTTCAAATAGGATAAGATATAAAATTGTTTTTCAAAATTTACAACTACTATGCTATAAAAAAACAAATACACTCTAATAATAGTAAAATTGAAAGTTGTTGAAATTTCTTTTATAAATTAGAGAATAGAAATTATTGAATTATTATTTGCTATCGTTTCCAATTAATTTGCCGTCCGTCATATCGTTAATGTTAGTATTTATCAGGGAGAAACATTTTATAGTCATGTTTCCTAATGTTTTTTAATCTTATTTTTTGAGCATTTTTAGTACATTTATTAGTATTTTTAGTATTTGATATCCGTAGTAATTTTTGGAGGTTATATATATATATATATATATATATATATATATATATATATATATATATATATATATATATATATATATATATATATATATATATATATATATATATATATATATATATATATATATATATATATATATATATATATATATATATATATATATATATATATATATATATATATATATATATATATATATATATATATATATATATATACATATATATATATATATATATATATATATATATATATATATATATATATATATATATATATATATATATATATATAAATCAATGACAACACTGACAACTGAGCAAAAGAACTAAAGGTTAGGGACATCAGAAGTAGCGATTACGTGAGTGACTTATCAGGTATTAGTGAATTATCAGTCACGTAAGGCTGGCTCACTGAACGCTACGTTCTGCTGAAACCAAAGAAACCTGTGGACATAATCAGCTATAGAATAAATGCAGATAGAAAAATCTTTACTTAGGGATAATTAATCTTTTGGCTATGCATACAAAGCGAGTATAACTAGCCAAACATTTGATTTAAAACGGAAATTTAGGTTACGAATATTTTATGCTGAACGTTATTTAGTACTGCTAAAGTACCTAT
>CAXKVY010010849.1:0-21769 GCA_964058915.1 Tetropium fuscum
GTGCATGGCTCAGGTCATAATCACTAAAATAGCTTTGAAATAATAAGACACAGAGTGACTATGTGTTAAGTAATTTCTTCTAATGTTCACACTCCCAGACAACAATATTTTAATTTTGGTGCACGTAGGTACACGTTTATATTTCATAATGCATTGGCATTTAAAAACATTACAATACTATGAAAATGATACACAATAAAACGCAGTTACCTAATTATAATATTTAAGAGTGAAAGTGTTAATTAAGGTCCTAAACTAAATAAGTCAATACTTAATGCAAGCTAATAAATATATTATACAAAAAAAATTGTAAAATATATCTTAATTTATTGTACTGGTACTGGATGATTAATTCACGTAATTAGTATATTGAATATTTTAGCAACAGCGTTAGGCAGTACTCAACTTTTATCAAAAAAGCGAAAATTATTGAATCCAATAAAAAAATTATTTTTGTTTCGTGTGATTTTTTTCTTAGTGTAGGTATGGTTTTTCTTAATGGAAATTACAAAATAACGAATTTGTAAGTTGCGTAAAAAAAAAGTAATTAACAAATTTCAAAAGTGATTTTAAACGGGTTTTCTATTTTTCGCTACGATTTGTGCACGGACCTATAACTTATTATACATCAATTGAAGCTAATTTCCTAGCTAATTCCAGCTCAATTTTTTCTTTTATTACCGAAAATTCGAATTACTTTTACGATTTTTTTAGGTTTATGAATGTTCGCCATTAAAACTTTGGAGAAATAAAACGCTATCTTTCTTAGAACGTCGTTTTCTACATGTCTATATTTTTTTTATCAAGCTAACAATTTTTGCAAAATTAGAATTTGATTTTCGTAGAATCAATCTACGAACTACTACTACTACTACTACTACTACTCAATTTACTCGCGCATTGAAGTAAACAGTACGATAATTGATTGTTTTTTGAATTGTGTTTATGCAGCCAATTCACTATGCAAAACAGCAAGGGCCCCGTTGTGGATCCTTGAGGAACACCTTGTAAATAAAATCTTTTTTACATCAATTGGGATAGGTACAGGGGGCAAAAAGGAAAGGTGTCAAATAAAAAAGTGAATTTTTTAAATCTGAATCTGAAGTCTTATTATATTTATCATCCAATTTAATTTTTTTTAAATCAATTACTTTTCGTTTCAAAAATCAAAACTTTTTTTCAGACAGAAAGGCAACCTACGTACTGACAAGTTATGCCAGTACGTTATCTACATCGACTTCTAGCTCGCTTCCACATAAAGCTATGCAAAGTTTCAACCGCGAGTAGATATCAACAGAATCAGAGTCCCTGTCAGTTGGAAAAAAAAATAATGCGGATAATCCGACCGTTACTAGTTTTTCCCTTAGAACCGAGAAGACTAGAGACCAGGAGACATAGCTAGTTATGGGGGTGTGACGAAAAGCGTCTCCGTTGTGATCTCGTGTTGAACCGAGCGAGGTTCTACGTGATAAGATTGTCTCGCAAGCAAATGTCCCAGTTTGTCGGTTACTTTAAAAATGTTTGGAATATCTTGTACAAATTTTAGCGCATCCCACTCCATCCATTCTACATATTCATTGCGTAAATACACCTATATTATAGGTAGATTCAATTATCAATGGATATGTTTAAATTGCAGCTCAAATCAGGCTCTGCCTTCAAAAACAAAAGGAATGGTCGTGGTGTGAACCAGCGCACCATTTGGCACCTGACAATTTCATTGGAATATCTCTTACTTTGGAAACTCTCAAACAGAAAATTCCTTTCCGATGACGAATAGCTCTTTTATTTTTACATGCAGGGGTGATGGCAGTTCTTTATTCCAATTGTGGCCATGGTTGAAATATGTACGATCCAAAATGGATGGATGATCCTAAATAATTGATTCATTATTTTTTGTAGGTACATACTATGCGTACTTACGACTTAAATCACTGTATTCCAATTTCCACAGTACGCTTCCAGGAAACATTGATCAACAACAATTGTGAAGAAATATGAGCAAGATTTGTTGACTATTGAAGTCTTCCTGTATAGATATATCAGGTTAACCTCATACCTCAGAATGACTTTGATTCCTGGTGACCTAAATCACAATATGGATGCAATGTGATATCTGTTGTTAGGAACAACGCTTTAAATTCATTTACCTTTTTAAATCTTTTTGGGTAGTTTTTCGTACCAGTATGTGCATCAGCTGATTTTACATATGAACTTATCACAGTTGAGAAATGGTCCGTAGTATTAATTTGTAAAATTGCTAATTTTATATTGATGCTCATATCACACGTTTTGCGACTTTTAAGAAATATATGGTCTATGCATGTAGCAGAATTACAGGTTACCCTGGAATATTTATTTATTAATGAACCAAAATCTTTTTCTGCTAATATGTTTACATACTCCTGTGTAGACTCACTATATTTTGCCGTAATATCTATATTTATATCAGCACCAACAATAAATATGTGTTATCCCAGATCACAGTAATTCTTCAAATATTCGACAACATTTTACAGCAATATTAAGGTACCTACCTAGAATAATATTTTGTACCGCCTAATGAGAATTTCCCTCTCTTATTGTGAAACGCAATACCTAATTCAATTATCATATTTTGGGATCAATCATAAATCTCAAATATTTACAAGTCTGCGATGGGAAAGAATGTTTCAAATTTGCGACGAACCCGCGACGTTTTTTAGAGAATTTAGCTTTAAATGTGACATTTTTACAACACTACCTATTACCAAGAATTACCAAGTAGTAGAAACTGGTCTGGGTATACAACTGCTGAAAACAACGATCCCATGTGGACCACTATAGGTTTCATAATATTCGTGAATGCAAAGGAGGCTGTAGGTAATCCATAAATGGCAATGTTGAAAGTCGTACAAAATCGATTTGAATTGAAAACGCAGATAGCTACTTACGTGAATGTCTGAATGTGGATAGGCACTAATAAATACGTATCTTTAAAATCTATAGATGCCATCAGAAAATAAGCTTCGTCGACGTTTTGATTGCATTTGAAGGGTTTAGTATCAATTAGTATTAAGTTTCTCATTTAAAATTAGATAATTGAAACCGTCCGATTTCCTGAATAACAATATTGAAGATAAAAACTTATATCTAGTCTGTGTCGTAAGACTCAAGACTGCCTGCAATTCCAAAACTATGAGTTAAACCAATTAAAAAATTCCGTAAATCCTTTTGGACACCAAACTTGCTCCGTAGGAAATGCAAACTACAACCACCGGCGATTTTGGTTCCTTATCTCGTTTCTTTGCTTAAATTATTGGTCCTCTACTTCGTTATGTTGTACATTTTCTAGTTTTGATTCCTAGAGTACCATGATGGGGAACCGCTGAAAATATTATTGTGGGTACTTCTGGAGTTATAAATGGTCTTTTGACTATTATGAGAAATTGAGTTGGCAAAATATTAATATCAAAGAGAAATATGTCAATTGCAATTGACATATTTCGGTTTCCTTAAAAGATTTTATAAACAATAAAAGTAAGCCAGATTTTTTACCCCAGAAATCTAACAAGTAAAGTCACTACTTACCTGCTCACCTGTAATATCACCTGCTCCTTACCTACTACTTACCTGCTCACCTGTAATACTTGCAAATTGTTCACAAATTTTTCAACAATTGCTTGTATTTCTTTCCTACATTTTTGCAAACTGCTACTGCTACATAATTTTTTTTATATAAAACTGCCAGAATTGATCTTTTTTCCAGACATATTAACACAATTAAAAAAATAATAAATTTTTGTTTCCTCGCACTGTTCACTTCAATGAATGAGCTGAGTAGTCCGATTAATCTACGAAAATCAATTGGTAATTTTTTTGCAAAAAAATGTAGTAGGATAAAAAAAATGGACATGTAGAAAAAGACATTCTCAGGAAGATAGCGTTGCTTTAATAGCGAACTTAACCTAAAAAATTTGTAAAAGTAAAAAAAGCTTTAGAAAAGTAAAAAAAATGTCTTACTCCATGGTACGGGGCCCGATGGTTTTTCGCAAGTTCCTATTAATAATTTCTTTAAAAAAATGTGATAAGTTTATCTCCCAGAGGATATGCCAAATTGAAGTTAGATTAATAAGACATCGCGCCGTAAATAGGTAAGAATAATAATAAATATAATGATTATACTGTATTTTTGGTATTTTTCTTAGATACTCCATCATGCCCCCTTCCCCTACTACCATGGCCATGTGCAAATAAATAAAAGTTGATTTCTTTAATTTTTGATTTTCAAAATGGCACCCAAAATCGATTCTGAGGTTATCTTTTCCGTTGTATTTTTTTAAATTTAATATTTTTCGAAACTGAACTAGCAAGCAAGATTCAATAGTCGCCAGTTATTACGTATTTAAAAAAATATTGTAAGACCATCTGGAGCGGAGATATTTTTTTCTTCATTTCTCAGTCATTTGTATTATTTATTGCAGACGTTTTAAATTTACACATTTTGTTGTTAAATGTTTAATCTACGATAAAAATAATATTCGCAATCATTTGATTGGTGAAATCCTTCAAATTAACAGAGTCAGATTTGAGTTATAAACGATCTTTTGACTATTATAAAAATATGTCAATTGCATTTAATATATTATCTTAAAATGGCATCATATAATTGTTTACAAAAATGGTCTTACCCCCAAGTATATCGGCCAATATCGGCATAAGAATTAGGACAATTTACTGAACTACTGATTTTGTCTATAAAAGTCCAATATTAGGATCAAGTATTGGCACCATATTGGATATCAACATTGGCACCATAGATGATACCAATATTGGTAGTATATTAGATTTCAACATTGGCGACAAATTGTTGCACATTACGATGCAAATCAATTTTGTCTATAGACGCGAAATATTGCATTCAAATATTGGCGACATTTTGGAAAAAAACATTGGCAGCATCTTGCAATATGCTGTTAATATTTTCAGTATTTATAACCATATAATATATATATATATATATATATATATATATATATATATATATATATATATATATATATATATATATATATATATATATATATATATATATATATATAGGTATATATATATATATATATATATATATATATATATATATATATATATATATATATATATATATATATATATATATATATATATATATATATATATATATATACATATATATATAGGTATATATATATATATATATATATATATATATATATATATATATATATATACTTATATATATATATATATATATATATATATATATATATATATATATATATATATATATATATATATATATATATATATATATATATATGTATATATATATATATATATATATATATATATATATATATATATATATATATATATATATATATATATATATATATATATGTATATATATATATATATATATATATATATATATATATATATATATATATATATATATATATATATATATATATAAAGGGTCCGCCAATAAGCGCGCTCGATCTTTAAAATGAAATAAAGCAAGTTGTGTGAGAGGTATAAATGAAATTTATTTTTTGATTGAAAGAGTATTCGAAGGCATTTTGTATGGAAAATAATATCGGTCAAATGTCCACCTCGGCTTCGCTGGGTGGCGCGCATACGAGAAGTCCAATTTTCAATGACTCTGGCGCACAAATCGGGCTGTATTTCATCGATGGCGTGGCGTATGTTGACTTTGAGGGCACAGTGTTTTGTGGTTGGTTTGCGTAGACCTGTGATTTAAGAAAACCCCACAAGAAATAGTCTAGTGGGGTTAAATCGCACGATCTCGGTGGCCAGTTGATGTCGCCTCCGCGCGAGATAACCATTCCTCCGAAGCGCTCGTGCAGAAGATCCATTGTGGCGCGCGCTGTGTGGCGCGCGCTGTGTGGCTCGTAGCGCCGTCCTGCTGAAACCACATATCCTCGACATCCATATTGTCGATTTCATGCCAGAAAAAGTTCGTTATCATGGATCTGTATCGTTCGCCGTTTACCGTGATGGACACACCATCGTCGTTCTCGAAGAAATACGGCCCGATGATGCCTCCGGCCCAAAATCCACACCAAACAGTTACCTTTGCTGGGTGCATTGCGACCTGGTGGACCTCCTGTGGATTGTTCTCGGCCCAATAACGGCAATTCTGCTTGTTGACATTCCCATTTAACCAAAAATGTGCCTCATCGCTGAAGATGATTTTGCGACCAAAATCGGGGTCGACTTCCAACTGCTCTAAAGCCCAATCAGCGAAGATACGGCGCTGTCTATGGTCGTTTATTTTGAGCTCTTGTGTCAGCTGGATCTTGTACGGATGCATGCCCAAATCCAGATGCAAGATTCGGCGAAGTGATGTTTCCGAAAGGCGGAGTTCCTGTGCGCGACGTGAAATTGACTGTCGCGGATTTTCACGCACACTATCGCGCACAGCGGCGACATTCTGGGCAGATCGGACGTTTCGACGACGCGTCGGTGTTGGCTGATTGTTCACCGAACCGGTTGCCTCGAATTTGTTAATCAAACGACGGATAGTCGACTCAGCAGGACGATCAATTGCACCGTAAAATTGGCGGAGCGCGCGGAACGTTGCTCGAACCGATGAATGATTTTCGTAATAAGTTTTAACGATTTGCACATGTTGCTCGCGGCTGAATTGGTTCATGGTGATTTGTGAAGATACACTAAATAATAACAACTACGTTTGCCAACTCTACCACAAACAACATGGCCGCCATGAGCTGTCAAAGATCGAGCGTCCCTATTGGCGGACCCTTTATATATATATATATATATATATATATATATATATATATATATATATATATATATATATATATATATATATATATATATATATATATATATATATATATACATATATATATATATATATATATATATATATATATATATATATATATATATATATATATATATATATATATATATATATATATATATATATATATATATATATATATATGTATATATATATACTTATATATATATATATATATATATATATATATATATATATATATATATATATATATATATATATATATATATATATATATATATATATATATATATATATATATATATATATACATATATATATATATATATATATATATATATATATATATATATATATATATATATATATATATATATATATATATATATATATATATATATATATATATATATATATATATATATATATATATATATATGTATAAGTACTTGAAAATATATAAGTTAATTTCGGAACGACAGTTTGGATTTCAAGAGATTTATTCTCTTGAAATCGGACGGAAGATGTGTGGAAAAGTGTGGAAGAGAATTTTTATAACAACTAAAAGGTAAGTACTTTGTTTTTAAATAATTGATTGACAATAATTTATGATCAAACCACTCCTTAATATTAGGTAAATCTTCCTCAGCTAGTCTTTTCAGATCCAGCCAAGTTTCTGCCTCATATAAAATTGCAGTGTCATCTGCGAAGCTTACAATTGTTCCTTCAGAATTTTGTTTAAGTAAATCGTTTATATAGACAATGAAGAGTAGCGGCCCTAATACGGTGCCCTGGGGAACACCGTACTGTACCACGTGTTCCTCACTGACCACTGAATTTATTTTAACTACCTGCTGTCTATGGCTCATATAACTTTTTATTATATTGGATATGGGTCCTCTGAACCCACAGTCTTCTAAGGTTTCAAATAACTGAGAGTGGCATACTGTGTCGAAAGCCTTTTCTAGATCCAAAAAAACGCAGAGGCATGGTTTGGATTCATCCAATAGCTTGTTAATACGTGATATTAAAAATGAATTAGCATCTTCCGTCCGATTTCAAGAGAATAAATCTCTTGAAATCCAAACTGTCGTTCCGAAATTAACTTATATATTTTCAAGTACTTATACATATATATATATATATATATATATATATATATATATATATATATATATATATATATATATATATATATATATATATATATATATATATATATATATATATATATATATATATATATATATATATATACATATATATATATATATATATATATATATATATATATATATATATATATATATATATATATATATATATATATATATATATATGTATAAGTACTTGAAAATATATAAGTTAATTTCGGAACGACAGTTTGGATTTCAAGAGATTTATTCTCTTGAAATCGGACGGAAGATGCTAATTCATTTTTAATATCACGTATTAACAAGCTATTGGATGAATCCAAACCATGCCTCTGCGTTTTTTTGGATCTAGAAAAGGCTTTCGACACAGTATGCCACTCTCAGTTATTTGAAACCTTAGAAGACTGTGGGTTCAGAGGACCCATATCCAATATAATAAAAAGTTATATGAGCCATAGACAGCAGGTAGTTAAAATAAATTCAGTGGTCAGTGAGGAACACGTGGTACAGTACGGTGTTCCCCAGGGCACCGTATTAGGGCCGCTACTCTTCATTGTCTATATAAACGATTTACTTAAACAAAATTCTGAAGGAACAATTGTAAGCTTCGCAGATGACACTGCAATTTTATATGAGGCAGAAACTTGGCTGGATCTGAAAAGACTAGCTGAGGAAGATTTACCTAATATTAAGGAGTGGTTTGATCATAAATTATTGTCAATCAATTATTTAAAAACAAAGTACTTACCTTTTAGTTGTTATAAAAATTCTCTTCCACACTTTTCCTCAATAAATGTATACCCATACATACCGATAGAACAGGCAGAAACATTAAAATATCTTGGTATCACTTTAGATCTACGAAATCTAAGGTGGAATACACACATCACAAGTATATGTAGCACACTAAGAACTATACTTTTTAGGTTTAAATATATGAAAAAAATTCTTGAAATACACACCTTACGAACCATTTACTACGCTTTGGTAGAATCCAGACTCCGTTATGGAATCATTGCATGGGGAAGTTCTATAAAGGAACATTTACAAAAACTAGAAATTGTACAAAAAAAGTTTTTAAAAATACTATTAGAAAAACCAAATACATACCCATCAAATGATCTCTATAAGGAGGCTGGATTATTAGACTTAAGGCAACTGTTTTTTCTTACTGTAACCATTTTTCAATTTAAAAACAGACAGGCTCTAGAAGAAATTAATCATAATTATAGCTCACGGCAAAAGAATGTCTTTAGAACTCCCTTTTCTTCTAAATCGATAGGACGAAGGAACTTTATGTATCTTGCCCCAAGATTTTACAATCAGCTTCCCTCAAATATACAAGATATACGATTCATAAATAAATTTAGAACAGAGGTGAAAAAATTTATTTTCAGCAAAAATAGGTCAGTAATACACAATTTAGTTACTATGTAAATAATACAGTAATAATAGGTATGGAGGGCTAATGTTTTTTGATATTTGTTAATATTTTTTTAATATTTTTCTATATGCTGTATATTAATATGTTTTTTTTTAAATATTTTTATTATTATATTTTACATTTTATAGAGCATTTGAAATTTTGAATTAGTGTTAGTAATTTATGGTGTTTGCTGCAAAACACTAATTACTTAAGTACATCTGTAGATGAAAATATTATATCGAATTCCCACAGACAGCTACGGCTTTGTGGTTCCTGTTTATTTGTATGTATAAATGCTAGGTAATTATGGTGATATAATAAATCTTAGGTGTTAAATTCAAATATGTTTAAATGATGTATATGTATTTAATGATGTATAATTATGTATTTAAATATGATTTGTCACCATTTCAAGTTTTATGTATTTATATAATTGTGTTTACAAATAAACGTATATTATATATATATATATATATATATATATATATATATATATATATATATATATATATATATATATATATATATATATATATATATATATATATATATATATATATATATATATATATATATATATATATATATATATATATATATATATATATATATATATATATATATATATATATATATATATATATATATATATATATATATATATATATATATATATATATATATATATATATATTACCCATTACCCATATTGTAATTCAATATTGCCAATGTCTGACAAAATTTTGTGTTTGTACATATTTTAAAATATGATTGTTTGATAATCATGGTATAATAATGTTTATAGTGATTATGTTTACGTCTGGACGCTTGGTTTTAGATATACTATATATTTAGATATACCAACAGATTTCTTCCGACCCATCATCAAATATTTAGAATTCCGTTAAATATTGTAAAAAGTAATGTCTATGCGAGTCGAAATCTACAGTGCTATCTACATCTACCGATAAGAAGGAAGTCGTATTTTGCGACTTTCAATATTCGTGTTGAACTCGAGTGGGAAGTGAAGGTACAATGAAATGTGCCTCTAAAATACTAAACATATATTCCCATGCTTATATGTCGCATGTTGCAGGAATTTCAGCTCATTTTCCTCGATATAGAACAGCAAAATGTAAGATGTCGGATTAATGTACCATCTCCAAAGATAATATTTATTTTATAGTAGCCGTAAAACTAAAAGAACGCGCAATTCGTGGAACAAATAAGGAGTTGGTGAAACTGGTAAAAGTATCACAATGCTGAACAATACAACTTTCTGCAATATTACAGTGATTATTTTTGTTCGTATGCCACTAAAGTGCAATATTCTAGCTTACTTTTAAACTGGGATTTTCGGGTGCGCCGAGATCAAGACGCCTGAAAACACGAACAGATAGTATATTTTTAATGCGTGAATACCTACCGCTACTACCATTTTAAAATAAATGGTATCTTAAATTACTTAGTCATTAGAGTGGTATAAGTTGCTCGTGTTTTTATGGAATTTTGATGCCTCGTATTTTTAGTCGTAAGTGCTGACGGTCAAAAAGTCTAACACAAAAATGGAAAATGCTATAATTAAAGTTTGAGGTTATATCTTCTAAAATATAATCGAAAGCTGCGAATACACTTTGGTTAAATTATTTATTTAGAATCATTAAGAGCGCCCTATACTATAGGTGGCCATATTGAAATTAGTTTATTCAATAAATTTCGAATTTTCAATATTTGTTGTCATTAGCCTATTTTTGGCAAGTAGCTTTAGAATTAAAGTTACCACATCCAGTTAAATTTACCAGTTAAAAAATACCAGATCAAAATGATTAACTTCCTGACGCAACTAACACCAACTGATACATAAATAAACAATTCTTTCCTATAAAGTTTTTCGTCAAAAAGATTTTCGTCCAAAATTCCCTGATAATTTATTCAACACGCCTAGTGATACCCCCCCTCCCCCCCTCCAATGCTGTGAGCTTTGACTACAAGATATTTCAAAAATATGTAACCAAGAATGTAGTTTCATATATGTTTTCAACCGTTTTCCAATCAAATCCATTGTTATTCACCTTATGATCGAGATTTGATCAGCCTTAGGTTTCATACAACGCGTATTATAGCTTATGGTTTGGGTTAATTTTTAAGTTTCTTAAATATACAGGGTGTCCCAAAACTCAACTTCATCCCTTTGGAGGGATGATAGACTGCTAATAATCAAAATAAGATCTTAGTAAAAAGAATAGTTGTTGAGATATTGGCATATTTATGAATATCGTGGAAATCCACACCTTATGCCAGATTTTCTACGCCGCAGCTACCAAACTCCATATTTTAGGATTCTAATTATTTTACTGTGGAAAAAATATATTGCTATTTCACTGCAGCTCACAATAAGCGCATTGTGAAATTATTTCAATAATTAGAGTTTTTATACATTTTTTGGACTTGGTGTGTTGCCTAGTGATTTTGACTTATTCTGTTAGAGATAATACCGAACTGACATATGTTTGTGTTACGCTATAAAGATTCAAATAGTACTATTATGTCGTACCAATATACTTCCCAGAAATACGCTATAATATATTACATTTATGGGGAATGCAGAGGAAATGGTGCTACTGCAGCTATTCTGTATCGCGAAATATACCCGCGTGCTTTGAGATATCCTGATCATGGCATGTTCATAAATGTTCACCGAGCATGAATGCCTCATAATCGCGCTGGTCCAGGAAGACCACGCATGGATTACGATGAAGGAGTCCTACAAGATATTCAAAATTATTCATCTACTTCGACACGAGCAATTTAACATTGAACACGCACAATCTTCATGGGCATGCTCTTGAAAATCCACATTTATTGCGAGAAAATAGTGACAGTATCACCTCAAAGTAAATCTGTGGACCGGAATCTTGAACGCTCAAATAATCGGCGCCTGAAAATCTAAATAAAGGTGCCAAGATGACCTGCCAAATCTTTTGGAAGATGTACTTTAGGCCACACGCAGGGCAATGTGGTTTCAAAATGACGGCTGTCCAGCTCATTTAGCAGTAAGAACTGAATCGGACCAAACTTGTTCGCATAGATGTATCGGCCGTCTTAGTCCCATTTTATGGCCTCCTCGATCTTCAGATTTAAATCCACTAGATTTTTTTTATTGAGGTTGCATAATGGAGAGGATCTATGTAAAACCAATAAATAATATAAAGCAATTGAGCCACTGTAATTAAGCCATACAACAATCAAATGCTGCAGGTAGTGCAAGATGGATAAGATCTTTTATAAAAAGATGGCGCGGTTGCATTCGACTTCGTGGCAGGCAATTTGAATACATTCTTTGGTTTTATTTTGATTTTAATGAATATTCATTAATATATTAATACTAAGGTCATAATTTGATATTCTGAGCTGTCCAAGGGATGGCGTTGACTTTTGGGATACCCTGTGTAAACGGATTATTTTAGAAGTTGTAAAAGTTTTTTCACTACTGGAATTCTTCAGAAAATTTTTGCGATTTATTCACTTTAAGCCATTTACACATAAGTTTTTCATTGATAGGAGGAAGGACACTTAAGTATATCCCATTACTTTTATTATAAACAAGACACATTCAAGCCTTTAGTGAGTTTATAAGTAGTTCTTTGAAATCATATACATTATTTGGTTCCCTTTTAAAAACATTATTTGTACATAACCTCACAGAGAAATCCATTGATACTAAATCTGGAATATCTAGCTAGTAATTCCAGAAAGCTCGCCTTCTAATCCATTAGTTAGGAAAAGTTGTGTCTAAATAATTGCAAATTGGACCGGCATAATGCGCTGCTCCATCATGTTGTCATTGGGGATGTCTGGATATCTTTGGATTTGGATATAAAACTAGCAGATATAAATACTCAGCAATTATCTCGAAATATATAGTTCCCACTACCTTATACATATCTCACTGATGGGCGTGGAGGTGGAGGGAGACCATATCTGCCCAAACTAAGGGGAAGGCGACGAAACGCCAGAAAAATCACCTGGAACATTAATCCTAATGAAGGCACTATCAAATAATTTATAATAAAGCAGTTATTTGACATTGATGTAATTGATAATTATGGTTAATTGATTTTTTTTGGTGAATTTTGAGTAAATATCCATACATTCTTTGTTAATTCAACCTTAACCAAATCATAGTATGTTGATTTGGTTAAGGTTGTAATGTCCTCGAGATAAATGAGGTTTGATCTAATATGGAAACAAAAAATATATACTCTCGATAAACGCCGTGAATTTTGGAATATCTGAATGCATAATGAAAAAGTGAACATAACAATATGTTTCAGGCATATAACACACATTCTTCCAGTTTTCTTTTCCCTTTACTACATAATAAGGCCCTTTTACTGAGCTGGATGGGTCGTACAGATCGTGTCTGGATCGTAGTTGGCTCGGCATGGGGATATACCAAGCGGCGTTAGGCAGCGAAAGAATAGTCCGTACTAGGACTAAATTGATCAATTCAATAACCGCAATGTGCTACTAAAGTTTCTGCCTCCGCTGTTATATTTATGAGCCAGACTATTGCATACTGTTACGGAATTTCCGGAAAATATTACAGGAATTCTTTGTCGGCATTCATGTATGCGTACAAATTTACGCAGTCTGCTTTTTATGCTCATTCAAACGTAAAACGATTTTCACCCTTCAAAGTTAATTTACCGAGCAATTTAATGTACCCGTATCAATATACCATACAAACATTATTGAAATGCCAATGCGGATTTTGGAGTAACGTTAACGTTTGTTTCAATAATTGGAGAAAATAAACAAGGTATACAATTATTTAATTATTAAATATGAATGATTTTCTACTTCACACAAAAACAAAATCACCTAAGGCTGAGTCCTTTAGTACTTGTAACCCTTATAGGCCAGTCATCTTAAACAAAATTTCGCAAAAATTCGTTCATTCTGATTTTTTGATACATTGTTGGGATTCATATCAGCTGCGTAAAATCAAGTTTGCAGCTTTGAAACACTTGTGCTTCTGCGTGGTGGAGGACAAACCACGATATTTTTGGTCTTTTTTTAGTTTTTGGGTTATAACTCGTAAACAATGGATCCTACGTAAAAAAATAATCCTAGCTTTTGTGAATTCGATAAAATTTCAGTCATTTAGAGGCTAAGTGCAGTTTTGTACGATCAACTGATTTGAGATACAGGACTGCAAAAATTTATTTCTTTCCATAAAAATATCAACTACTTATATAATCCATATTACAAATAAAATCACGAGGTATTATAAGTGTAATTTATCTAGCTCTTTATTAAATTGACCACAAACAAAGCATGGAGACTATTTCTCACGATATTTTATAAATAAAATTAACTGGCTCAATCAGATATTTTGCAAAAGAGAGCCTGAAGATTTGTTGAGTTGTAAAGGAGAGTAGAAGGAATGGCACAATGTTATTCCAGTACTTAATTTATATTATTTATATAATTCATATCTATTTCATTTTCCAAAATTAAACAAATTTTAATATAACTTATTTTTGTTTATTAAAAATAATAAAAATATTGGTCCCGGTTTTCGGGGGTCTGATGGTCCCAACGGGGTCAGAACGGTCTCTTGAGGCAATATATCATCAGGTATAGCTTTATCGATGTCATACTCGTTGTCTGCCACCTCTATCTTAATTGTCGAGACATTTTGACATGACTTACCCCCCACAGAACTTGCAAAAATCAGAGCATTTGCTAGAAAGACCTGCTTTTTGGCATGTGCACCCTCCTCTACTCCACCGTTTGGGGCATTTATATGAAAACACATCGATTCTGTTTGTCTTATGTTTAATTTAATAAAAAACTGTATTACTTATATACCTCGTCGTTTTATTTATAATATGGATTATGTAGTTGATGTGTTGCTGGAAAGATGTGTTGCAAGTTTCTGTATCTCAACCTCTTGGTCGTACAAAACGAACACTAGTCTCTAAATGAAGGAAATTTTAACGGATTGAAAAATGCCGAAATAATATTTTTACGTATGAACCATTATTTACCGTTTATTACAGTTTACATTATCTACAGTTACAACATCTACAAATTAAAAAAAGTGTTTCGAAAATGCAAACTTGATTTCATGCCACTGATATGAATCCTAATAGACCAGGCTACAGGGCGAAAAAAAGGGGTATACCACGGAAAAGGTCCGAACAAGACGAAATTTGGTGGGATCGAAAACTGAATGTCCTGATCATAATCCTGAGTTTGCGACCTTGGGGGAGGGCCGCTTGCGTCACCATCTTGGAAAGATGACTGCCAAAAGCAGTTTTTCGTCAATGGTTTTTTTTCATGGGACCAATACGAACGGAGATATTTACCAAAAACTGCCTTTGGCAGCCATCTTTTCAACATCCTCCCCCACGGTCGCAAATTCACGGTTATGATCAGGACATTCAATTTTACGATACCACCTTCCATCTTGCTAGGACCTTTTGGGTGGTAAAACTACTTATTGCCTGACCTATAACAGCATATCAAAAAATCAGAATTACCGGATTTTTTTACGAAATAGAGTGTATTAAATGACTAGCCTACTCTGTCAAAAGTCCCGATCCCTCTGATGAGGGGCACACGAACACAAAAAAATGTCAAAATTGTTGCGAAATATTTTAAGAGGTGAACTTTCAGCAAAAGCTGGGTCTTTCACATAATCTATTGCCAAAACCCCACCAGCTTCAGCCCGCTAAAATTGTGGTAAAAATAGATAAAACTAGGGAAGAATCTAGAAGAAACTTGAAGGATGGAAAGCACACTTTATCGGAAAGAAAATTACCGTACACGCAAAAAAGTTTTAATTTTGACGGTATCTCCACACCTATTCGAAATATTTTACACCTTAAAGACTTTTAAACCTTTATTAACTTACATAAACTTATTTATTAACTTATATAAACAAATATTTATTAAACTAAATAAGACTTTCCATCATTTTACATAGTGAACACATAGTAGATATGTTGCCTATTTATGAAATTAATTTGTACAAATTAATTTCAGGTTAAATTAAGTTATGAGTAGAACTAGTGGACGATAGATGGCACTCAAATTATTTAGCTAGAAAATTACCGTATAATTGCGTACGGTGGCCATATTCGGAGGGTATACCGTACTTGGGTCGAAAATACCGCACGTATACGGTAATTACCGTAAATTGGCAGCATTGATGCTGTATTATGAGAGCGATACAGTATCAAAGAAAGCCATATTATTATTATGCTTATAAGCACTCGGTCTTCCAGTTTGCACCACTTTTGCAATTTTTGCGAATGTTCCAGGTCTTCCAATGGGTTGCAAAATCAGATTTAGTTTCAGGAATGTATCTCCAACCTTATGCCAAAATTTGAGAACTTTGGAATTTTGTTAAAACAATTGACTTAGAATGACTTGACTGGCCTATAAATAAATTTGTGATTTACTCTACATTACCCGTTTTTCTCAGCTATCTGACGCTTGAAACTTATATACAAGACACCATTGTAATCGAAAAGCTTCATTCCATAATACACTGCGCAACTTATTTAACGCACAACCAAAAAGTTAACTCAAATTTGACGTTATGCATTTTCGACAATTTTTTTTCGTTTTGGTCGATTTCTTTTTCAAATTGTAGGTTTTTCTCTTAGGAATATCACTGTCTTAGTTGTTTTGGTAAAACGAATGATTTTGATATTATACCAGGTGCTATAAAAATCTTATGTTTTTTCCGAAATTTCAAAACGTCCTGTGGGCATACAAGGTATTGCAAGTTATTGCAATTATAGCCAATTTAAAGCCTCATGTTTTTTCTACATTTTCTTTTTTTATTCATTTGTTTATCTCTGTTACTTCATAAAATATCCAATTTTTGAGTTGACGTGATTTTTATTAAATTTATTAACATTCTTTTTTGTCAAGTGCTCATTATTTATTACTCATTATACTGGTTCAATGCCTCATTTTGCGTTCTGTTTTCCTTGATTTCTTATAATTTATTGAGAGATGCAAGGTGTTTTAGAAGAGAAAAAGGTCTTAAAAGGACAAAAACTCAAAAAACATACCTAGAAAAATGGATTGCTTTAATCAATAAAACAACGAATAACAGGAAACAAAACAAAAGTAAATAGAGAATTAGTATCTGGTGTTTCCACCCCTTCCGCGAATGACCTCCCGACATCTTTGGTTCATACTTAAAACCAAAGTTCTGATTAGGTTCTGATCTAGGCCATTCCATAATACCGATAAAATCCCAAACATGTTCAATGGGGTTAAGGTCGGGGCTACGGGCTGGCCAGTCTATGTGATCAATTCCTACTTCTCCAAGATAATTTCTCACGATAAGACTCGTGTGGGGACGCGCATTGTCTTGCATAAGTAAAAAATTGGGTCCTATATAGGGGGCATAAGGCCAAACATGTGCTTCAAGAATGTCTGTGATGTATCTGTCAGAATTGAGATTTCCATTCACAGTTACCAAGTCCGTTCGCCCAGTCAAAGATATTCCGCCCCACACCATGACGGATCCACCTCCATATAAAGTTGTGTACAAAAAATTGCATTGACTGTATCGCTCATCGGGTCTTCGGTAGACGCTATTACGTCTGTCACAATTATACAAACTGAACCTTGACTCATCAGTCCAAAGAATACGTTCCCAATCTGCTTCCATCCAATTAACATGCTCATTGGCAAAATTCAATCTGGCTCTTCGATGATCTACTGTTAATGCGGGTCCTCGAGCAGCAATCCTGGGTCTTAAATTTGCCTCCCTCAGTCGTCGGCGTACAGTTTGAACGCATATGAGTGGACCACCTGCGTCTCGAAGTTGTGCTCTTAAATGTGTTGCAGTTTTAAATCGTTGTCTTACAGCATTTACTCTTAAAAAGCGATCCTGGATAGCAGAGGTAACACGAGATCTACCTTGACCGGCCCGACTGGAATGTTCTCCTGTTTCCGCGTACCTTTGAATTGCTCTCGCTATAGTTGTGTGAGACACTCCCAACCTTCCAGCAATGCGGTTGTAACTCCACCCTTCACCATGTAATGTAGCTGCCTCAACACATTCATCACGAGTTAAATTTCTGGTTTGGCGTTCAATTATTCACTAATTATTGCTGGAGTGTCAACAAAAAACTAATGACACAGTTGTCAGTTTATGACGTGTAATCTTCGATTGCCATAGCTTGCTAGCTGTTTGAGTTGTCCGATAAATGCATTTCATGTGAATAACAGCATATGGTGTTTCAAAACGGTGTATTTCATGAAGTAACAGAGATAAACAAATGAATAAAAAAAGAAAATGTAGAAAAAACATGAGGCTTTAAATTGGCTATAATTGCAATAACTTGCAATACCTTGTATAGCCTTGTACATTTTTATAGCACCTGGTATAATATCAAAATCATTCGTTTTACCAAAACAACTAAGACAGTGATATTCCTAAGAGAAAAACCGACAATTTAAAAAAAAGATCGACCAAAACGAACAAAAATTGTCGAAAATACATAACGTCAAATTTGAGTTAACTTTTTGGTTGTGCGTAAATAAGTTGCGCAGTGTACTATAAGAGAAGTACCTATTTTTTGACTTAGGAGCTTGTTTCCGAAATATCGATTGTAGAACGCCAAAATGCATTTTCGCTAATTAAATATTTTACTTCGATCATTTATGTACTACAATATCTATTTCAACTGTGACAATCCTTTGTGTGTTAATAACTCGAAAATTTTAAATAGCGCCATTTTGTACATGACAATTTTGTTTCACACCTTCATACATAAAGGTATTTAATTATGAGCTTCTTAATAAGACAGTGGCAGTTTTTACGTTGAAAACCCCCACACCTTTACTTTTTAAGCGGAATTTTAAATGCGAGCTCTGTACTATTTAGGGACCTGTAATACAAAATTAGAAAGTAGTTTTGTACACACCCGTCTGATTAAGCTATTGTCTTAGAGAAACAATTGCAATATATTATTGCCATAAAAATATTTATGTGGATATCTTCACTGAAGTTTATTTTTTGTTAATTAAATATATTCGAGTGTGAAATATATGGGTTGTGGGTACTTACCAGTCTGCTTTTGCACGTTTTTGGTGGTGTAGTCTTTTGCTAGTAAAACCATCATCGTTGTTACATCAATCAAGCAGTAATGTGAGAGATAGTGTAGGTAGTGCCGGAAGCATTCTCCAACTTCTGTGGCCCAGTAGTTATGCGTGAAACTAAGAAAATATTATAAAAATTATGTATATAAAATGAGGTTGCACTACATTTCCAGAAAACTTCGACATCTACAAAATTAGCTGATGTATGAAGAGTTAAAATGTAAATTCCTTTAGAACCTTGCAACAAAAAAAAATCATGTTTATGGTTTCATAACTACGAGCAAAATCAGCTGCATGCTTACTAACTCCACAGGACTTTTTGCATCTAGTGTTGTTAGCAATAGGTTTGAACCGGTCAAGCTCATCGCTTGGGGGGTAAAAATGGGGTCAATGGGGATGCGCTGCTGACCTATAGGCCAGTCACAATAACTGAGCTGTCTTTTTATCGATTTTATTGTTCTTTAACCATAGTGAATTTCCATGAAACACAATAATTAATAATAGGAAAATAATACATGTAATTAGGATTAGGATTGTCCTAATTAAGTAAATAGGATTAGGATTAGGATTAGGTATTGTCCAATCCTACAAAACTAGAATCTAGCTTAGTAATTAATAGGTCATATAGCAAATTAAAATCGCAAACTAACGACTAGTTCTGATTTTTTAATATATTGCTAGGACCACGACCAGTAGTGTGATTTTTTCGTTTTTTTCACTATATCTTCTAAACAATGGCTAAATTGTTCATCAAGTATTTTATTACGCATTTTAAAATATATTAAATTTGCTACAATTTGAGACTAGAAGCAGTTCTGTAGGTATAATAGTTACCAAGAGACATCCCTCCAAAAATTGGCATTTTTTATCAAAAAAGTGAAATTTTAAGTTTTGGTCAAATTTCGTCCCCGAAATCGCGGAAAATTTTAGGGCTAAAGTCATAGGGTAAGATATAGCTCATATAATTAGCTTTAATTTAAGCGCAGAACGACGTCCGTAGGCCTGCAATTTTTTCCAAAAAAGTGATACCCATATATATATACGCAATAAATATATATTTAGCCTTTTAATAATATATTTACATATATGATATACAGTGGCGGCTGTATATATGGGTATTTTCATAGGGTAGGCACAAAAAATAAATAAAAAATTTAGAATCTAACTCCGCAGATATGAAATAAAGTAAATTTGCAGTGGGTGAAAAAATTAAAATAACTTGTTATTTGCGTTACTACACCGTGTTTATAAGTAAGTACCGTGGTTATATGTATAATCTGTATGTTTCGCATTATAGTAAAATTTGTCTAAATATGAAATAAAGTAAATTTGCAATACGTGAAGAAATTAGAATGTAAGTATACGTTATACTTGGACATTTTTTGGATCTTTAAGCATTGTGAGGAAACTTATCAGACCTACGGTCGAAGTTCTGTGCTTAAATTTAAGCTAATTGCACTCGCTACAACTACTTCCCCTATGACTTTGCCCGTAAAATTTTCGGGGACGAAAGTTGACCATATCTTAAAAGTATTTTTTTTTTCGAAAAATTGCCAAATTTTGGAGGGCTGTATCGTGGTAACTATTATACCTACAGAGCTGGTTTTGGTCTCAAATTGTAACAAATTTAATCTAGTTGCTTCATGAATGTTAACACATTGTTAAGATATAAAGTGAGAAAAAAGTGCAAGACTCAGAAAAAAGAATTTCGCGGTTTTTCGAGTACTACGAAGTTAGCACAGGTCTTTCGATGCTGCGAACTTGGATATACACTAGTGGTAGTAGCCTTAACAACACATTAAAAAATCAGAGTGCCGCTAGTGCCATTACTACTGTACTGTTTGACTGGCCTATAACGTAATTACATAAATTTGAAAACCTAACCAATTCCCATTTATGTGTTGAATTGGTAATATAACGGTGTAGCCATAATCTACCTGACACTAATTACATACTTATGTAGATAGATTGATAGATATGCCTTTTAACACTTTAGGAAATATATTTTTCAGAAGATATTAATATATGTAAGTCCATTCTAAAACAAATTTCCAATTATTTTCAATTACAATATACCTAATTATTAATAAAACACATTGCATGTTCTTATTTACCTACCTGAGTAATTTTAAATGTGAAAACTTCAAAATAGTGACGATAAAATTTTCAACATGAACTGACGACTCCATTAAAAATGCAAATCTCTCATTACCA
>CAXKVY010010850.1:0-11287 GCA_964058915.1 Tetropium fuscum
TTCCTGAAACTAAATCTGATTTTGCAACCCATTGGAAGACCTGGAACATTCGCAAAAATTGCAAAAGTGGTGCAAACTGGAAGACCGAGTGCTTATAAGCATAATAATAATATGGCTTTCTTTGATACTGTATCGCTCTCATAATACAGCATCAATGCTGCCAATTTACGGTAATTACCGTATACGTGCGGTATTTTCGACCCAAGTACGGTATACCCTCCGAATATGGCCACCGTACGCAATTATACGGTAATTTTCTAGCTAAATAATTTGAGTGCCATCTATCGTCCACTAGTTCTACTCATAACTTAATTTAACCTGAAATTAATTTGTACAAATTAATTTCATAAATAGGCAACATATCTACTATGTGTTCACTATGTAAAATGATGGAAAGTCTTATTTAGTTTAATAAATATTTGTTTATATAAGTTAATAAATAAGTTTATGTAAGTTAATAAAGGTTTAAAAGTCTTTAAGGTGTAAAATATTTCGAATAGGTGTGGAGATACCGTCAAAATTAAAACTTTTTTGCGTGTACGGTAATTTTCTTTCCGATAAAGTGTGCTTTCCATCCTTCAAGTTTCTTCTAGATTCTTCCCTAGTTTTATCTATTTTTACCACAATTTTAGCGGGCTGAAGCTGGTGGGGTTTTGGCAATAGATTATGTGAAAGACCCAGCTTTTGCTGAAAGTTCACCTCTTAAAATATTTCGCAACAATTTTGACATTTTTTTGTGTTCGTGTGCCCCTCATCAGAGGGATCGGGACTTTTGACAGAGTAGGCTAGTCATTTAATACACTCTATTTCGTAAAAAAATCCGGTAATTCTGATTTTTTGATATGCTGTTATAGGTCAGGCAATAAGTAGTTTTACCACCCAAAAGGTCCTAGCAAGATGGAAGGTGGTATCGTAAAATTGAATGTCCTGATCATAACCGTGAATTTGCGACCGTGGGGGAGGATGTTGAAAAGATGGCTGCCAAAGGCAGTTTTTGGTAAATATCTCCGTTCGTATTGGTCCCATGAAAAAAAACCATTGACGAAAAACTGCTTTTGGCAGTCATCTTTCCAAGATGGTGACGCAAGCGGCCCTCCCCCAAGGTCGCAAACTCAGGATTATGATCAGGACATTCAGTTTTCGATCCCACCAAATTTCGTCTTGTTCGGACCTTTTCCGTGGTATACCCCTTTTTTTCGCCCTGTAGCCTGGTCTATTAGGATTCATATCAGTGGCATGAAATCAAGTTTGCATTTTCGAAACACTTTTTTTAATTTGTAGATGTTGTAACTGTAGATAATGTAAACTGTAATAAACGGTAAATAATGGTTCATACGTAAAAATATTATTTCGGCATTTTTCAATCCGTTAAAATTTCCTTCATTTAGAGACTAGTGTTCGTTTTGTACGACCAAGAGGTTGAGATACAGAAACTTGCAACACATCTTTCCAGCAACACATCAACTACATAATCCATATTATAAATAAAACGACGAGGTATATAAGTAATACAGTTTTTTATTAAATTAAACATAAGACAAACAGAATCGATGTGTTTTCATATAAATGCCCCAAACGGTGGAGTAGAGGAGGGTGCACATGCCAAAAAGCAGGTCTTTCTAGCAAATGCTCTGATTTTTGCAAGTTCTGTGGGGGGTAAGTCATGTCAAAATGTCTCGACAATTAAGATAGAGGTGGCAGACAACGAGTATGACATCGATAAAGCTATACCTGATGATATATTGCCTCAAGAGACCGTTCTGACCCCGTTGGGACCATCAGACCCCCGAAAACCGGGACCAATATTTTTATTATTTTTAATAAACAAAAATAAGTTATATTAAAATTTGTTTAATTTTGGAAAATGAAATAGATATGAATTATATAAATAATATAAATTAAGTACTGGAATAACATTGTGCCATTCCTTCTACTCTCCTTTACAACTCAACAAATCTTCAGGCTCTCTTTTGCAAAATATCTGATTGAGCCAGTTAATTTTATTTATAAAATATCGTGAGAAATAGTCTCCATGCTTTGTTTGTGGTCAATTTAATAAAGAGCTAGATAAATTACACTTATAATACCTCGTGATTTTATTTGTAATATGGATTATATAAGTAGTTGATATTTTTATGGAAAGAAATAAATTTTTGCAGTCCTGTATCTCAAATCAGTTGATCGTACAAAACTGCACTTAGCCTCTAAATGACTGAAATTTTATCGAATTCACAAAAGCTAGGATTATTTTTTTACGTAGGATCCATTGTTTACGAGTTATAACCCAAAAACTAAAAAAAGACCAAAAATATCGTGGTTTGTCCTCCACCACGCAGAAGCACAAGTGTTTCAAAGCTGCAAACTTGATTTTACGCAGCTGATATGAATCCCAACAATGTATCAAAAAATCAGAATGAACGAATTTTTGCGAAATTTTGTTTAAGATGACTGGCCTATAAGGGTTACAAGTACTAAAGGACTCAGCCTTAGGTGATTTTGTTTTTGTGTGAAGTAGAAAATCATTCATATTTAATAATTAAATAATTGTATACCTTGTTTATTTTCTCCAATTATTGAAACAAACGTTAACGTTACTCCAAAATCCGCATTGGCATTTCAATAATGTTTGTATGGTATATTGATACGGGTACATTAAATTGCTCGGTAAATTAACTTTGAAGGGTGAAAATCGTTTTACGTTTGAATGAGCATAAAAAGCAGACTGCGTAAATTTGTACGCATACATGAATGCCGACAAAGAATTCCTGTAATATTTTCCGGAAATTCCGTAACAGTATGCAATAGTCTGGCTCATAAATATAACAGCGGAGGCAGAAACTTTAGTAGCACATTGCGGTTATTGAATTGATCAATTTAGTCCTAGTACGGACTATTCTTTCGCTGCCTAACGCCGCTTGGTATATCCCCATGCCGAGCCAACTACGATCCAGACACGATCTGTACGACCCATCCAGCTCAGTAAAAGGGCCTTATTATGTAGTAAAGGGAAAAGAAAACTGGAAGAATGTGTGTTATATGCCTGAAACATATTGTTATGTTCACTTTTTCATTATGCATTCAGATATTCCAAAATTCACGGCGTTTATCGAGAGTATATATTTTTTGTTTCCATATTAGATCAAACCTCATTTATCTCGAGGACATTACAACCTTAACCAAATCAACATACTATGATTTGGTTAAGGTTGAATTAACAAAGAATGTATGGATATTTACTCAAAATTCACCAAAAAAAATCAATTAACCATAATTATCAATTACATCAATGTCAAATAACTGCTTTATTATAAATTATTTGATAGTGCCTTCATTAGGATTAATGTTCCAGGTGATTTTTCTGGCGTTTCGTCGCCTTCCCCTTAGTTTGGGCAGATATGGTCTCCCTCCACCTCCACGCCCATCAGTGAGATATGTATAAGGTAGTGGGAACTATATATTTCGAGATAATTGCTGAGTATTTATATCTGCTAGTTTTATATCCAAATCCAAAGATATCCAGACATCCCCAATGACAACATGATGGAGCAGCGCATTATGCCGGTCCAATTTGCAATTATTTAGACACAACTTTTCCTAACTAATGGATTAGAAGGCGAGCTTTCTGGAATTACTAGCTAGATATTCCAGATTTAGTATCAATGGATTTCTCTGTGAGGTTATGTACAAATAATGTTTTTAAAAGGGAACCAAATAATGTATATGATTTCAAAGAACTACTTATAAACTCACTAAAGGCTTGAATGTGTCTTGTTTATAATAAAAGTAATGGGATATACTTAAGTGTCCTTCCTCCTATCAATGAAAAACTTATGTGTAAATGGCTTAAAGTGAATAAATCGCAAAAATTTTCTGAAGAATTCCAGTAGTGAAAAAACTTTTACAACTTCTAAAATAATCCGTTTACACAGGGTATCCCAAAAGTCAACGCCATCCCTTGGACAGCTCAGAATATCAAATTATGACCTTAGTATTAATATATTAATGAATATTCATTAAAATCAAAATAAAACCAAAGAATGTATTCAAATTGCCTGCCACGAAGTCGAATGCAACCGCGCCATCTTTTTATAAAAGATCTTATCCATCTTGCACTACCTGCAGCATTTGATTGTTGTATGGCTTAATTACAGTGGCTCAATTGCTTTATATTATTTATTGGTTTTACATAGATCCTCTCCATTATGCAACCTCAATAAAAAAAATCTAGTGGATTTAAATCTGAAGATCGAGGAGGCCATAAAATGGGACTAAGACGGCCGATACATCTATGCGAACAAGTTTGGTCCGATTCAGTTCTTACTGCTAAATGAGCTGGACAGCCGTCATTTTGAAACCACATTGCCCTGCGTGTGGCCTAAAGTACATCTTCCAAAAGATTTGGCAGGTCATCTTGGCACCTTTATTTAGATTTTCAGGCGCCGATTATTTGAGCGTTCAAGATTCCGGTCCACAGATTTACTTTGAGGTGATACTGTCACTATTTTCTCGCAATAAATGTGGATTTTCAAGAGCATGCCCATGAAGATTGTGCGTGTTCAATGTTAAATTGCTCGTGTCGAAGTAGATGAATAATTTTGAATATCTTGTAGGACTCCTTCATCGTAATCCATGCGTGGTCTTCCTGGACCAGCGCGATTATGAGGCATTCATGCTCGGTGAACATTTATGAACATGCCATGATCAGGATATCTCAAAGCACGCGGGTATATTTCGCGATACAGAATAGCTGCAGTAGCACCATTTCCTCTGCATTCCCCATAAATGTAATATATTATAGCGTATTTCTGGGAAGTATATTGGTACGACATAATAGTACTATTTGAATCTTTATAGCGTAACACAAACATATGTCAGTTCGGTATTATCTCTAACAGAATAAGTCAAAATCACTAGGCAACACACCAAGTCCAAAAAATGTATAAAAACTCTAATTATTGAAATAATTTCACAATGCGCTTATTGTGAGCTGCAGTGAAATAGCAATATATTTTTTCCACAGTAAAATAATTAGAATCCTAAAATATGGAGTTTGGTAGCTGCGGCGTAGAAAATCTGGCATAAGGTGTGGATTTCCACGATATTCATAAATATGCCAATATCTCAACAACTATTCTTTTTACTAAGATCTTATTTTGATTATTAGCAGTCTATCATCCCTCCAAAGGGATGAAGTTGAGTTTTGGGACACCCTGTATATTTAAGAAACTTAAAAATTAACCCAAACCATAAGCTATAATACGCGTTGTATGAAACCTAAGGCTGATCAAATCTCGATCATAAGGTGAATAACAATGGATTTGATTGGAAAACGGTTGAAAACATATATGAAACTACATTCTTGGTTACATATTTTTGAAATATCTTGTAGTCAAAGCTCACAGCATTGGAGGGGGGGAGGGGGGGTATCACTAGGCGTGTTGAATAAATTATCAGGGAATTTTGGACGAAAATCTTTTTGACGAAAAACTTTATAGGAAAGAATTGTTTATTTATGTATCAGTTGGTGTTAGTTGCGTCAGGAAGTTAATCATTTTGATCTGGTATTTTTTAACTGGTAAATTTAACTGGATGTGGTAACTTTAATTCTAAAGCTACTTGCCAAAAATAGGCTAATGACAACAAATATTGAAAATTCGAAATTTATTGAATAAACTAATTTCAATATGGCCACCTATAGTATAGGGCGCTCTTAATGATTCTAAATAAATAATTTAACCAAAGTGTATTCGCAGCTTTCGATTATATTTTAGAAGATATAACCTCAAACTTTAATTATAGCATTTTCCATTTTTGTGTTAGACTTTTTGACCGTCAGCACTTACGACTAAAAATACGAGGCATCAAAATTCCATAAAAACACGAGCAACTTATACCACTCTAATGACTAAGTAATTTAAGATACCATTTATTTTAAAATGGTAGTAGCGGTAGGTATTCACGCATTAAAAATATACTATCTGTTCGTGTTTTCAGGCGTCTTGATCTCGGCGCACCCGAAAATCCCAGTTTAAAAGTAAGCTAGAATATTGCACTTTAGTGGCATACGAACAAAAATAATCACTGTAATATTGCAGAAAGTTGTATTGTTCAGCATTGTGATACTTTTACCAGTTTCACCAACTCCTTATTTGTTCCACGAATTGCGCGTTCTTTTAGTTTTACGGCTACTATAAAATAAATATTATCTTTGGAGATGGTACATTAATCCGACATCTTACATTTTGCTGTTCTATATCGAGGAAAATGAGCTGAAATTCCTGCAACATGCGACATATAAGCATGGGAATATATGTTTAGTATTTTAGAGGCACATTTCATTGTACCTTCACTTCCCACTCGAGTTCAACACGAATATTGAAAGTCGCAAAATACGACTTCCTTCTTATCGGTAGATGTAGATAGCACTGTAGATTTCGACTCGCATAGACATTACTTTTTACAATATTTAACGGAATTCTAAATATTTGATGATGGGTCGGAAGAAATCTGTTGGTATATCTAAATATATAGTATATCTAAAACCAAGCGTCCAGACGTAAACATAATCACTATAAACATTATTATACCATGATTATCAAACAATCATATTTTAAAATATGTACAAACACAAAATTTTGTCAGACATTGGCAATATTGAATTACAATATGGGTAATGGGTAATATATATATATATATATATATATATATATATATATATATATATATATATATATATATATATATATATATATATATATATATATATATATATATATATATATATATATATATATATATATATATATATATATATATATATATATATATATATATATATATATATATATATATATATATATATATATATATATATATATATATATATATATATATATATATATATATATATATAATATACGTTTATTTGTAAACACAATTATATAAATACATAAAACTTGAAATGGTGACAAATCATATTTAAATACATAATTATACATCATTAAATACATATACATCATTTAAACATATTTGAATTTAACACCTAAGATTTATTATATCACCATAATTACCTAGCATTTATACATACAAATAAACAGGAACCACAAAGCCGTAGCTGTCTGTGGGAATTCGATATAATATTTTCATCTACAGATGTACTTAAGTAATTAGTGTTTTGCAGCAAACACCATAAATTACTAACACTAATTCAAAATTTCAAATGCTCTATAAAATGTAAAATATAATAATAAAAATATTTAAAAAAAAACATATTAATATACAGCATATAGAAAAATATTAAAAAAATATTAACAAATATCAAAAAACATTAGCCCTCCATACCTATTATTACTGTATTATTTACATAGTAACTAAATTGTGTATTACTGACCTATTTTTGCTGAAAATAAATTTTTTCACCTCTGTTCTAAATTTATTTATGAATCGTATATCTTGTATATTTGAGGGAAGCTGATTGTAAAATCTTGGGGCAAGATACATAAAGTTCCTTCGTCCTATCGATTTAGAAGAAAAGGGAGTTCTAAAGACATTCTTTTGCCGTGAGCTATAATTATGATTAATTTCTTCTAGAGCCTGTCTGTTTTTAAATTGAAAAATGGTTACAGTAAGAAAAAACAGTTGCCTTAAGTCTAATAATCCAGCCTCCTTATAGAGATCATTTGATGGGTATGTATTTGGTTTTTCTAATAGTATTTTTAAAAACTTTTTTTGTACAATTTCTAGTTTTTGTAAATGTTCCTTTATAGAACTTCCCCATGCAATGATTCCATAACGGAGTCTGGATTCTACCAAAGCGTAGTAAATGGTTCGTAAGGTGTGTATTTCAAGAATTTTTTTCATATATTTAAACCTAAAAAGTATAGTTCTTAGTGTGCTACATATACTTGTGATGTGTGTATTCCACCTTAGATTTCGTAGATCTAAAGTGATACCAAGATATTTTAATGTTTCTGCCTGTTCTATCGGTATGTATGGGTATACATTTATTGAGGAAAAGTGTGGAAGAGAATTTTTATAACAACTAAAAGGTAAGTACTTTGTTTTTAAATAATTGATTGACAATAATTTATGATCAAACCACTCCTTAATATTAGGTAAATCTTCCTCAGCTAGTCTTTTCAGATCCAGCCAAGTTTCTGCCTCATATAAAATTGCAGTGTCATCTGCGAAGCTTACAATTGTTCCTTCAGAATTTTGTTTAAGTAAATCGTTTATATAGACAATGAAGAGTAGCGGCCCTAATACGGTGCCCTGGGGAACACCGTACTGTACCACGTGTTCCTCACTGACCACTGAATTTATTTTAACTACCTGCTGTCTATGGCTCATATAACTTTTTATTATATTGGATATGGGTCCTCTGAACCCACAGTCTTCTAAGGTTTCAAATAACTGAGAGTGGCATACTGTGTCGAAAGCCTTTTCTAGATCCAAAAAAACGCAGAGGCATGGTTTGGATTCATCCAATAGCTTGTTAATACGTGATATTAAAAATGAATTAGCATCTTCCGTCCGATTTCAAGAGAATAAATCTCTTGAAATCCAAACTGTCGTTCCGAAATTAACTTATATATTTTCAAGTACTTATACATATATATATATATATATATATATATATATATATATATATATATATATATATATATATATATATATATATATATATATATATGTATATATATATATATATATATATATATATATATATATATATATATATATATATATATATATATATATATATATATATATATATATATATATATATATATATATATATATATATATATATATATATATGTATAAGTACTTGAAAATATATAAGTTAATTTCGGAACGACAGTTTGGATTTCAAGAGATTTATTCTCTTGAAATCGGACGGAAGATGCTAATTCATTTTTAATATCACGTATTAACAAGCTATTGGATGAATCCAAACCATGCCTCTGCGTTTTTTTGGATCTAGAAAAGGCTTTCGACACAGTATGCCACTCTCAGTTATTTGAAACCTTAGAAGACTGTGGGTTCAGAGGACCCATATCCAATATAATAAAAAGTTATATGAGCCATAGACAGCAGGTAGTTAAAATAAATTCAGTGGTCAGTGAGGAACACGTGGTACAGTACGGTGTTCCCCAGGGCACCGTATTAGGGCCGCTACTCTTCATTGTCTATATAAACGATTTACTTAAACAAAATTCTGAAGGAACAATTGTAAGCTTCGCAGATGACACTGCAATTTTATATGAGGCAGAAACTTGGCTGGATCTGAAAAGACTAGCTGAGGAAGATTTACCTAATATTAAGGAGTGGTTTGATCATAAATTATTGTCAATCAATTATTTAAAAACAAAGTACTTACCTTTTAGTTGTTATAAAAATTCTCTTCCACACTTTTCCACACATCTTCCGTCCGATTTCAAGAGAATAAATCTCTTGAAATCCAAACTGTCGTTCCGAAATTAACTTATATATTTTCAAGTACTTATACATATATATATATATATATATATATATATATATATATATATATATATATATATATATATATATATATATATATATATATATATATATATATATATATATATATATATATATATATATATATATATATATATATATATATATATATATATATATATATATATATATATATATATATATATATATATATATATATATATATATATATATATATATATATATATATATATATATATATATATATATAAGTATATATATATACATATATATATATATATATATATATATATATATATATATATATATATATATATATATATATATATATATATATATATATATATATATATATATATATATATATATATATATATGTATATATATATATATATATATATATATATATATATATATATATATATATATATATATATATATATATATATATATATATATATATATATATATATATAAAGGGTCCGCCAATAGGGACGCTCGATCTTTGACAGCTCATGGCGGCCATGTTGTTTGTGGTAGAGTTGGCAAACGTAGTTGTTATTATTTAGTGTATCTTCACAAATCACCATGAACCAATTCAGCCGCGAGCAACATGTGCAAATCGTTAAAACTTATTACGAAAATCATTCATCGGTTCGAGCAACGTTCCGCGCGCTCCGCCAATTTTACGGTGCAATTGATCGTCCTGCTGAGTCGACTATCCGTCGTTTGATTAACAAATTCGAGGCAACCGGTTCGGTGAACAATCAGCCAACACCGACGCGTCGTCGAAACGTCCGATCTGCCCAGAATGTCGCCGCTGTGCGCGATAGTGTGCGTGAAAATCCGCGACAGTCAATTTCACGTCGCGCACAGGAACTCCGCCTTTCGGAAACATCACTTCGCCGAATCTTGCATCTGGATTTGGGCATGCATCCGTACAAGATCCAGCTGACACAAGAGCTCAAAATAAACGACCATAGACAGCGCCGTATCTTCGCTGATTGGGCTTTAGAGCAGTTGGAAGTCGACCCCGATTTTGGTCGCAAAATCATCTTCAGCGATGAGGCACATTTTTGGTTAAATGGGAATGTCAACAAGCAGAATTGCCGTTATTGGGCCGAGAACAATCCACAGGAGGTCCACCAGGTCGCAATGCACCCAGCAAAGGTAACTGTTTGGTGTGGATTTTGGGCCGGAGGCATCATCGGGCCGTATTTCTTCGAGAACGACGATGGTGTGTCCATCACGGTAAACGGCGAACGATACAGATCCATGATAACGAACTTTTTCTGGCATGAAATCGACAATATGGATGTCGAGGATATGTGGTTTCAGCAGGACGGCGCTACGAGCCACACAGCGCGCGCCACACAGCGCGCGCCACAATGGATCTTCTGCACGAGCGCTTCGGAGGAATGGTTATCTCGCGCGGAGGCGACATCAACTGGCCACCGAGATCGTGCGATTTAACCCCACTAGACTATTTCTTGTGGGGTTTTCTTAAATCACAGGTCTACGCAAACCAACCACAAAACACTGTGCCCTCAAAGTCAACATACGCCACGCCATCGATGAAATACAGCCCGATTTGTGCGCCAGAGTCATTGAAAATTGGACTTCTCGTATGCGCGCCACCCAGCGAAGCCGAGGTGGACATTTGACCGATATTATTTTCCATACAAAATGCCTTCGAATACTCTTTCAATCAAAAAATAAATTTCATTTATACCTCTCACACAACTTGCTTTATTTCATTTTAAAGATCGAGCGCGCTTATTGG
>CAXKVY010010851.1:0-29947 GCA_964058915.1 Tetropium fuscum
GGGGATATCTGAAGCAAAATGTGTAAAAAGATAATTTTCATAATAATGTCGATCTCTTGAAAGATAAAATAAGTGAGGTAATTGCAAATATACCAATAGAGCAAATAAGAACCTGTTATAGGGAATATATATATATATATCGAGTTGAATATTGCGCTGAACTTTATGGTACAACGTTTGAATAGGACTGTGTTTATTGTAATACTTAATAATTTATGAATTATTTCTACAAAAATTAACATTAAATATTATTAATATTAAACAAACATGTTGATTAGTGTTCGCTGGTATTTCGCAGAACATAAGCTATTGATTGTTAAGATATTGCTATTTCTCTTACTGTAGATTTTTTAATATAAACTGTAGATGACATGAGTCGTTGCACTTCATAGATTTTGTTATGCTTCGTGGAACGTCTTCTATATAGAAATATGTATAGGTTTTTTTATAATATCCGGTAGAGAAATTGTTAAAATATCTTAAAATGTACGAGCAAATAGGATTTTTATTTATTATTAACAGTATGGGTACATGTCAAAATATAATTTATATATTTCACACATTAAAATATAAAATACAATTTTTTTTCTTAATATACCTACATGCAGGCCTAATTAATATTATACATACTTAACAAGCTTACTCGAATGCATTGTATCCATATAACAGTATTCATTACAATATTTTGGTATTCATTCGCCGATTCGATTACATTTTTTGAGACAATTCAGTATTTATATTCAGTATTTCCATAACAGTATTCATTACAATATTTTGGTATTCCTTCGCCGATTCGATTACATTTTTTGAGACAATTCAGTATTTATATTCAGTATTTCCATAACAGTATTAATTACAATATTTTGGTATTCATTCGCCGATTCGATTACATTTTTTGAGACAATTCAGTATTTATATTCAGTATTTCCATAGAATATTAAGTATTCAAGTATTGACTAATTTTTGTGTATTCATACCAATTGTGCCTACAAGTTAACAAGTTATTTGGCATCCCTTAAAACATAAAACATTGCTTCCATGTACATGATCATTGTAATATCTACTGCTAATGCTTTCTAGCGATATGAATATTTAAGTCATATCTGCGTTTACATGTGTATTCGCATGAATTGCAATGCAAGATTTTTATATTACCACAGTCCTGCGAAAAATGCGATTTCATCGTTCTCGTATTTTTGTATACCTTGTTACATATTGGACAACAAATGTTATCACCTAAAAATAATAAACGTATAAATTAATATTTCGTATATATATATATATATATATATATATATATATATATATATATATATATATATATATATATATATATATATATATATATATATATATATATATATATATATATATATATATATATATATATATATATATATATATATATATATATATATACAGAATGAGTAGGATCCAATTATAGCGACATTTAAGGAACCGAAAGAAAAGGGACGTTATAACCGGTTTGATTGGCATTACTAAGTTTTTTTTGCCTTTGTCGGAAAAGGCGAAATATTTTTCTCGACTGCTACAAATTGTGTGCATTGTAGAATACCAAAAAGGCGGATAACTGCACTTTTAGATTTACCAATTACAATGCTAAAAGCTTTTCGCTTAGTACCTTGTTCACTAATTTCTCTAGCGTCACGTATGATCTTTGTTTGAAAACTAAATTTTAGTTCCATGTAAATTTCGACAGGGTGCATATCAAGAATTCATTGTGCATAGGGCTACAATAACCACAAACCTGTCAAAACTACGTTCGTATCATAATCTTTCAAGGTATCTACCTAAGTATCTAAGTAGGTATCTACGAATAATAATATCCTCAATTGTGGTCACTTTATAATCGGGTCCTCGCAAAAGCAGGGGTCGCTATATCTGATCAAAATTAGTATTAGGTTATGCCTTGTATAAGCGAAAATAATAAGAAAATAATGTTACTCAGGCTCATAATCTAAATAAGACAGGAAAAATACTGGCCTTGAGCCAAAGAAAAGCAGAAGAACGAGTAAACAAACAAACACAAACTGCAAACAATGCCTTTCGGGGATAATATAAGATAATAATATATATAGAGATAGAATAGATAGAAACCAGATAGAATGGATAGAAACCAGACGGTTTCTCGTTCACAGGATATCAAGTAAATGGTGAATCTTCTTGAGAAAAAAGAAGTCAGCAAATTGCCTCAGTCGTGAAACAATCGCCGTCGCTCTAGGTGAAAAATCATATAATAATCGTATAGTATGTAGGATAATAAGAGAATGCGTTTCAATAACCATGACTTGAAAACAAATTTTGCTGTAAAATTAGCAGGTATTTAAATGAACAACAATAATGAAAACTTACATTTAAATTTTAAAGTTATTTATTTGTATTCTCCAAGATATCTTCATTTACAACTTTATAGCACAAATGTTTTCTAGCGATATGTGTATTTAAATCATATTTCCGTTTAGACGTGTAACTGCATGAACTGCAATGCCATATTGTTGTATTAGCGCAGTCCTGCGCTAAGTGTTTCTTCATCGTTTTCAAGTTCTTGTATAACTTGCTGCATCTTGGACAACCGATTTTATCTCCTAAAAATAATAGATAGGTAAATAATAGATAGATAATTTTGCTATCCAAAGTTTTTGATTCACTCCCGTAACTAACTGATGTGAAAACGTTTAAAATGCTTCAAAACAGTATAAAGTTTGCCATTGTAATGCATACTGTGATAATAATATTCCTAGGTGTCGTTGGTTTTGAAGATTATTTATATTCTTAATCAAAAAAGATATACTGTCTGGATTAGTTTCAAATTTCCAAAAAAATCACCGATTATAACAAGATAGCCAAATTGTAATTAAAACCATTTTTAAACTAATAATATAAACTTTAATAAGAAAACAGTTGAAAAACAATGGGTTATTTTTTATGACTTGGTTTCGTAATTGTCGGTGGCGCCCACGGGTAGTTAGTAGCTTCGGTACCAACTGTACGTACCCACTAATTTATTTCCGTTTTTCTAAATTAAGCTGAGCTAGGTTAGGCAACCTTTTATTGCCCACTTTAAACACTTTAAACGCTATTATCCTCTGGCGGGTAATAGAGTATTAATTAATGTATAGGGGCTTTTTTGACTACCCTAAAAATTGCAATCCATCTAGTTCGAGTAAATCTCAAAATGTCACATGAAATGATACTAAATATTCCGATCGTTACAACAAACAGGGATTAATTTTTTATCATAATTTGACACCTTTTGTTAAAATCCTTTCGTTAAAAAAGTTTCTTTCTCAAATTCTCGAACACGTCGATATTTATTTTTAATTCCGCTTATCTTGATGTAATATACAATAAGGTGGGCGCTCAAGGTTTTCCTGATACGTTACATCAGGAAAACCTTGAGCGATAATTCGATAATTTTTTTAAACGGCCACAATATATTTTTCGTATTACACAATATATATTATTAATTAATCGTTCCTTATATATATATATATATATATATATATATATATATATATATATATATATATATATATATATATATATATATATATATATATATATATATATATATATATATATATACAGGGTGAGTTATTAATACCGCAGTGGTGCAAAACTACTGCATTATTAAAGTTTGAAAACGTTTGCATTTAAATCATGATCTATATTTAAAATTATTGCGATAAAATATTACGATATTGTTGAAAATACAAATATATTCAATGATATATATGATAAAACTATATACTGATATACTGATAAAAGCAGTATTTACAGAGGTGTTGGACAAGCAGTTCATATAAAACTTATATCCCTAAAACTGTATCTAGATGGTGGCGTCAAGGATCTTGTTCCTAGCTAACATATTTTCCAAATGGATTTATATAAAAAATGTTAGGTAAAACTTTTTATTAAGGATCTGTTCAATCGAATAAAAGATCTTAGAAGTTATTAACTAACATTGATATCAACGGCAAAGTACTTGTTTCAGAAAAAAAATTGTCATAATTTGTTTAGTCAAAATGTTGATATATTCTTGTTTTTTTAATTTTATTTATCTAATTTAATTTTATGTTGCAAAATTGTGCATTCAAATGTTGTAAATTTTATCAATAAAAAACAGTGTTTCCGTATCGTATACTTCTTTTATTTAATTATCCGAATATGTTTCGGACAGAACACAATTAGATTCAGTCAGATGTATTTATATCTTCATGAATTACATTTAACTAAGCACGTTAATAGATCTTAGATTGTAAGTGTTTTATTTTTAATCTGAAAAACACTAAGATCTATTAAATCCGCCTAAGAACAAATTTAAAATGTTAAAGTTAATTATTTGACAGTTCGAAAATAAATTATTGTTTTATACACTAATGTTTTCTAGCGACGTGGTTATTTAAATCATACTTCCGCTTGCTCGTGTAGTTGCATAAAGCGCATTGCAATATTGTTGTATTGGCACAGTCCTGCGTTAAATGAGTTTTCATTGTCTTCAAGTTTTTGTATACCTTGTTACAATTTGGACATATATTACATGTTTTATAACCTAAAAATAAAGAATGTTTAACATTATGATAACATGATTGCAGGAAACAATATAATAATACTATATATTGCCAGTTCGTTTATTTGTTTCTTAATTTAATAATTTAGTTTTCCAAGAGAAGCTTATATGCTTTATAGGACGATTTATACTACATTATATTAACAAACAATATGCAGAAAATCAGGACAAATTGAAATACAACCATAATTATTAGAAAAATAATGAATAAAAAAGTATACTATATACTGTAGAAGGAGAAAAATATTGAAACAAAAATTACAATATTGTATTTATTTGTACAAGAAATATACAGTATATATGAAGTTATCACAGGGTGAAGTAATATTAGTAATCCCCTAATTGCAACCACAATGGTTAGCTCAGAGGTCAAAAAGAGCGAAGGAGGCAGGGAATCGACATATTATTTTTGCTAGCCCCATTTGGTCCAGGAACGTATTATGTACCTATATATACGATTTGCACAAACAAGGAATATAAAGCATAAAAATAAATATTATTGTTATGGTATTTTAAATTCAAAAGCAGCATAATGAGTATAAACTTTGAAACTTTTTACATTTCTTGGTAAATGATTAAAAAAAATTAAAAGTCAATTTAATTTACTATCACGGTGTAGAACTAGACAAAATAGACGCAACTAGCAGAAGAGCAAAGTAATTCTGCATACTTCTCGTTATGATTATAATATTTAACTGTTTGTACTGTACCCAAATGGTAAAAATATTATGCCAATTAATATTAATTTATTCTGTATTGGAATTATTTTCTATTTAGATTATAGGGCTCACATAATAGTCCACGTAAATTAGAGTTTTTAGAAGAAAAAATTTTAATGAACCTCCTGAATCGTAAAAATCGGTAGAATTATAGTGGAATAGCCCCACGAGGGACACCACTTAAAAAAAGCTTCGACCTCGTGGGTGGTATGGAAACTGGCTCAAACTACAAAATGCACATTTGCACAACAAAGGAGTAAAATTGATGAAAACACTTTACAGTGTAATTTAATTAACGCATCTTGTAGAAGAGATTCCACTCTATTAATTTCAAGTGTGAGCATTTGTTTTTCTCATTAAAATACCCAGTTTTGATATTTTCGCTATGGAAGTCTGCGTATGGATGGTATTTACATGTTTGCTTTTATGTTATATATAATAATTTTTGTGTTTGTTCAATTTTAAATATAATATGAAAGTTGAGAGAATTTATATTCTTACATATTTTCTAAGTTAATTTAGAGAAATTTTGTTGATTTGTTGAACGCCTAAATGCTTAATATAATATGTAAATGTTTATTATACCTTGTACTCAAATATTACCTGGATAAACTCTTTAACTTAATCCAAATGTAGCATGATGCTCTTACCTCAGTAGTCGGTTCTGGGACGAGGCTGATAGAATACTCAGTACCCACATTCAAACAAGATGTTAAGATATACATATTTAATATAAATTTAAGAAATGCAGAAATAGGGAGTACCATAAAATATTATCAAGAAGCACAGTAGTTTTATAACAAAGGAATAGGAAAACATGTCAACAATATCATATCATATCATAATAGTTAACATATCAACCTTGGAAATGTGCATTATCTATTTAAACATATTATATTATATTATATATAGATTAATAAATGAGAAGTAAATAATTAAAAACAGCTATAGGTAGTAATTTATTTTAATATATAATACCAATGTATTATATGATCAATACATATAGGCAACTACTACCATGTGTATTCAATGAGAAATGATATAGGCAACCCTGATTACACTTGCACGTAAAACAGTGTTTTCTATACAAGTTTTTACTGAAATTATATTTTAAACAACACTGAAAAAAGGTTATTTGATCTATAATATTGACTCAATGGTTATTATTAATATGTGGAGCTTAAATTTGTATGAAAATATTAATGGTAAGTACTTATTATTATTTGTTGAAAGTTTGTTATATTTTATGAATTTGTTATAATTTTGATAAACTACGACGCTCTATCCGCTCCACTATTACGCAATTAGAGTTATAATAAAAAATCAAGCTGACTATGGAGTAGTTAAAACATTATATTAGTCAAATTTTTACTCTTTAATGAAACTTGGCATTGTCATCTGGGGAAGTTCTTCTGAACTTACTAAAATTTTTCTGTCAGAAGCGTAGTTAGACTTACGTGGCCTACAGTTTCTAATTGAAAACCGTAACAGTTTGACTTTTCCATAAGCGATCATCCCTTCAGCATTTCGGGGAGATTTTACTTACTCAATACATAAAAGAACATTGTATGAAAAAGGTACGTACTACCTCTGCTTAAATTTCTAAAACCACCTGCTAAGGAACGTTAAAAGTTATCAAAATGAAATAATTTTTCTAAAACATGTTTTTCTATGTGATTGAATCCTATACTCGGTTGATGAATACAAAATTATAATTGTTAATGTAAATAATTCATACATGTTTTATTATTTGTGATATTAAATATTAAACTTGTGTCGTATAAAATTTTCTGTATTAGTTTGTGTGTCTATGTATTATTTAAATTTAATTTCTTCAATTCTAGTCTCTGCTTTTGCAGGCTTATGTACGTATTTCTCAGAGCAAAATATCAATGTACTAATATTTACTCTGTAGAAATAAAAGACCAACTTACTTACCTGGTATAGGTGGTACTTTCCCTGAGAAAAGCAAAGCATTTTTGTGTTCTCTGTACTAACATTTAGTTTATTCAATGAGACATACTTGTAGTAAATTTTACTTACCCTTATTTACATCAATTTATGATGGAGCTAAACTAATTATATTATCATCTAATTTTGTAACATATAACATATAACAAGAATACATCCATCAAAATCATTTCGGTCGAGATATTTATGTAATTATATTTGTTGTATAATATTCACTTTTCCCCATATCGAATCTAAAAAAACTATTCCAATATTGACTTTATTAAACTGAGGCATTGGAACATCTATTGCACACAAAAAGCATCTGATATCAGGATGAGAAGTGCCTGAATTACATTTCCCGATTTACTGTATTGAAAAGCGTTGAGCTAGAATTTTCTCACTCACGACGTGCTTAAAGTCCCCAAACACACATTTGAAACAGTGGATACAATGAATTGTAGAAATAAAAAAATAAGGATAAGATGTAGGATATATCTAATTATACAAAACAATATATTATCAACAACATAACTATTTTTAGATATTATAAAATAATTAAAACATTTTACTCACATGCACAAAATTTATTCAGATTCAACTTTGATCATATAAATAAGTTAGTATTAAAAACAAAACCCTTTTATTTCCATTAAAATATTTTCATATATTTAACACATTTATTTGACACAACAATATTTTATTTGATTTAGTGAAGTATGTCATTGAGTATATCTAGCAGTTTACGTGGAGATGTGCCCTTGGGCTATAATTCACATGGCTATGTTCATGACAAAAAAATCTTATGGTCATATCAAGTCACATAAAACTATCAAGGAATTACAAAATTGACAAAATTGAGTATAATCCATCAACTTTAAGTGTCTATAGTTTTCAGAATATTTCAGGAACACTTGCTCTTTAATGCAGATGTTTTTTTTAAGAAAATTATTTTTCTATATATTCAAGAAATAAGTGCAAATAAATATTGTGTAAGTCGAAAATTATAGTTATAAATACGTTCGTGTTTAAAATTGATATTAGAATAACAAAATTTTATTTTAGTGAAATATTTAAAGATACATACAGCCATTTCCTTAAAAACAAAGAAATTTTGAGATAATTATGCTATATTTACATTTTCATCAGTGATAGAATGGACATAAATGCAGTTAGCATCTCATTATAAAATAAGTACGATTTCATATGTTAAACTAGTTATTATTGTAGTTTAGTAGTTACAAATATTGCACTTTGCTATTAAGAGTATCCACAGCACATTTTAAAAAAATACAGCTCGCTACTAGGCTACAAAAGTGTTTATCAAAATTATATAATTTGACCCCGCTCTGGGAGAGACTAGGTATTCAAGCGTTGATATTTATAATGGACATATATGTTTGATTTTTTTTATTTTGATAAATTTAAGCATATATAAATTTAAGCACTGCTCAAATCTACACTAGCGTACCTCCCTCTGAAGATCCTCAATGAAGGTGAAAGAACTTGTACAACTTCTAAGTGATTCGTTTTCGCATATGTGTCCACAACTGGTAAGTGAGTCTTCCTTTGATTATTCATCTATTTGTTTGTTTCTCTATGTAATGAGTTGCTACAAACGGTAGTATTTACGGATTTAAAAATGGACATTATGTATTAGCCTTACATGTTTTTTTTATTAAAAAATAAACAATCTAAAACTTATTAAAAACTAGTTTATCCGTTAAAGCCTAAAATTTTAAGGTATTTTAATTTAAACTTTTATCCAAATGGAGTGTTTGTAGACTATGAGAAGGCCATCCACAATGCACTGCAACGAGTTTGCAACTTTGCGCTGTGTGAAATCAAGGACTAAAATTATTGGAAAATGCTAACACATACTCCTTCAGGATTGTATCTACGTATATTTATGCATTTAGGTGTTGAGTAACGACTACCAAGTCGATGTGGCCATTATTACTTAGGCCGCCCCCAACCACTACAGAACCGACTCCGAATATGTGAAGATTCTGAACACTGGCTTCAACGTATCGTTTATCAAGACATCTGTAGACTCGTATACGACCATCGCAATGAGTTAAAGTGAACTGATCTCCAGGGCCGACGTTGCTACTGAACATATTCACGTGCAAACGCTAGGCGAGCAATTTATGATCTCTAGACCAGCTTCCTTCAGTCAATTTCTGACTGTTTGGTCAGACCACTAGCACTTGGTTCTTAAAATGGTTTTGTAGGTCTGTAGTCATGGTAGTACGAGGGTGAAGGTAAACTGTAACGATATACCTGTCATCTCGGTGGGTTGTTTTTTGTTTCCTGCCTTGAATAATGTCCAGTCCTCCTGGAGTAGCTACCAAGCAACAGGTAACTTGGTAACGATTCCAAAGTCTGCAGATAACGGATGGACTAGCCTGTAGCTTATATGTAGCGTAGCGTATAGAAGGTTCATCTTCTACTAAAGCAACTTCAACTACACTGAATGAACGCAATTCATAGACAGGGATATCAACAACTGATGTTTCTTTCTTCCATGGAATATTTTTAAGTTTCTTTTTAATTTACTAAATGGTCTACCAACACTGAATTTTCGGCGGCATGTTTACCGGTACCCTTTTCTTGACAGGTATATTTAGTGGCTCCTTTACCTCCGCCGCGTCTAACGTTTTCTAACACGTCGCGTCGGTTCAACATGTTCCATTAATGAATTTGATCAGGTTAAGATGGAAGTTCATGGCCGGCCACTCCCTGAGCGAAATTCCGTGCTTTCGGTGGAATTTTGTCGCGAGTTGGGCTGTGTGAAATCAAGGACTAAAATTATTGGAAAATGCTAACACACACTCCTTCAGGATTGTATCTACGTATATTTATGCATTTAGGTGTTGAGTAACGACTACCAAGTCGGTGTGGCCATTATTACTTAGGCCGCCCAGAACCACTACAGAACCGACTTCGAATATGTCAAGATTCTGAACATTGGCTTCAACGTACCGTTTATCAAGACATCTGTAGACTCGTATACAACCATCGCAATGACTTAAAGTGAACTGATCTCCAGGGCCGACGTTGCTACTGAACATATTCACGTGCAAACGCTAGGCGAGCAATTAATGATCTCTAGTTAATCGAGGAACTCGTATATGTCTACGTGGTCTCAAACTAGCTTCCTTCAGTCAATTTCTGACTGTTTGGTCAGACCTCTAGCACTTGGTTCTTAAAATGGTTTTGTAGGTCTGTAGTCATGGTAGTACGAGGGTGAAGGTAAACTGTAACGATATACCTGTCATCTCGGTGGGTTGTTTTTTGTTTCCTGCCTTGAATAATGTCCAGTCCTCCTGGAGTAGCTACCAAGCAACAGGTAACTTGGGAACGATTCCAAAGTCTGCAGATAACGGATGGACTAGCCTGTAGCTTATATGTAGCGTAGCGTATAGAAGGTTCATCTTCTACTAAAGCTACTTCAAATACACTGAATGAACGCAATTCATAGACAGGGATATCAACAACTGATGTTTATTTCTTCCATGGAATATTTTTAAGTTTCTTTTTAATTTACTAAATGGACAACACTGAACTTGTGACATTTTGTACATTTAGTCTTGTACATAAGAAACCAGCACATTAGAACCAATATTTTGTTTGTTGCTTAAAGAGGAATGTTTAATAAATAAATCACTAAAAGAAAAATTTTGATTGTCCATTTAATAAGAAAAGTCTTTTAAACATTTTCCGCTAATTTATTTGTGCAGTGCATCCGTTAGAGCCTGATTCTTTTTGCTTTTCATAATACTTACAAATTTATTTGAAGATGGCTCGAGGTAATCGGTTCCGTGAAAAGGATTGCCGAATGTTCCGTATTTCCCTCGACTAAATGAGATCCTATGGACGGGCAACCAACATACCGGCCATACCTGACTTCCTACCGGCCATCGTCAAACAATTGTTCGGCGCCATTAGGATACCGGTGACACCTCTTCCCAAATTGCAACGCGCAGAATATGGTATACTACTACCTACGTTTGGGACACAATGAACGAAAGATAGGAAAGATGTATCGTTTATATTTATATTTATTAAATTTTTGTCCCTTGTCTGGAGTCACTTCTATTCACTGACATGTCAAATGACGAGAAGTTTAGTTCAATTAGATGTATTTGTTAATACTGTTAAAATCAGACGTCATTCTTCTTGATACTTCACTGGGGCGGTCGTTTGCTACACATTGTATCAGTTTTCTCCAACCGCTGTACTTGAAGACTGTTCTTACATCTGGTCTGAACAGACCCTACATGTTTGCCCTACGTAATATTGACTATATACAATTACAATGACATGTCATCTGTAATTATTTAGATATACATAACTGAAATGAATACAATTTTACTTGTGTCTGATTATCTTGGAGATACTTTTGTCCTAACTAACATTCTCTTATTTTTGCACAACCGACATAACCACCACAACTTTTCCAAAACATTTTGTCACCTGTGATTAAATCCAATTCAATCTGTTGCACTTAAATTGAACAAGGGAATCATTCAACTAGGCTAGCGTTATTAACTGGGAGGGTATGATTATCTACTAACTGTAATTGCTCCTCGACGACAGATCTGCTTATGTTATGTTTAAAGTTCATATGACTTAAGTAACTTATTTTTTGTTTACAAGAATAAAAGCAAATCGGACATTTGAACTGAGACTCCACACCACATTCCCATTTTATGTGCTTGTAGAGAGAACTTCTATGTTTGTATACTCTTCCACACCTTCTACACATTATTTGGTTTGATCCTAAAAATATAAAAACTGATGATATATATATTAATGCATAAGGACCAACAGAAATATTTGTTTTGACGTATTTTTTCAGATTTGTAATCAAGTAGATCCTAGGAGCCGAGGTATATTTTAGACTTAATTTGGTGTATAAACAATAACAATGTTTTCAATTTTACCTATTGAAAATTTAAAAAGATTCACGCGTTTATTATTGTCCATGTAGACTTTAATACAAATTTTGAGGTGCTTGTAAAACACAATGACTTTGAAATGTCTAAACATTTGCGCAGTTTATCTTTAAGGCAATTGAGCAAAAATAAAATAATGCCAAATACATATTTCTAGTGAATGTTTTAAAAAATATGACAACAATTAAAAATTATTTTAAACAACTAGGATTCGAAATAACAAAAAGCTGTTTTGACCAGAAACACGATTTTCGTACACAAGTTGATGTACCAGTTGCGTAAATATACCTACATATGCTCTGGTATACTATAATTCACTATTGTTAATACAAGAATATTTGATTTTAGTCTGCACAACTCTATTTAATATATCTTACTCCTTAACTTTTTTACTTCTGTAACTTCTTCTGCTTGGTCGACTTAATAGTTATTTAACGAACTAGTGTATTAATGACAGCGATTAATAATCGAGATATTTTAACGTTAATTGTAAGTTTTTTCATATAGATGTCTGCTCTTTTCTGGCAGTAAACTTAAAGTTGCTAGATTTGCAGTTTCTGCCACCTCTGGCAGGGTTAACATAAAATCTTTCTCGATATCCATTTATTCGACGTTTTACAAAACTATATTTCAAATATTAAGCGTGACATCGTAGCGTCGAGAAATGGAAATTTAAATGTATACGCATGTTTCACTAAAATCGTTCATTAATAGGAAATCATGCATTAATAGGGGTCATTATTGAACTCTTTTGTATATATTAATTAACCTCGTAAATACACGGTCGACGGCAAATAATATTTACCTGAAATTCAATCCATTGATTCGATCTGTACCGAGATTATATTGTTCGCCAAAGATACATAAACCTAGTAAATACATCATAGCAATTGTATCGCCAATTTACCAACGCGTGAAATGTATCACAAAGGTAGATAATTCTTATGTAATCTTATGTAATTATGTATATGTAAAAGTTAAGAACGAACAGGAGGTAAAATTTGGTATCAATGTCTCCCAGTGTTACCATTCCGAAAACTCTGATGTACGTGTAGGATTTCATCTGACCCCATACATCTCACTGAGCAGGGGCATTTTCACTATGTGTTAACCCCATATTCCAAAAAACAAAGACTTGACAGAACATCAGTCGGCAGACGGAAATAAACCTATATAATCATCTCTAAATTACCTACAGTTGTTGAAGAGTCATTTAGTCAAGGAAATAATAAAACACAAATTTTCTGGGCGAAACTTAAATTTTGAAAAATATCCCTTAAAATGTTTATTTAGAAACTGTACTAATGAAAATAAACTAATAACATGCTAATCATAATAAATAAATCAACAGTAATTGACAAATATAACAAGGTGAAAAATAATCTCCTCCGATTTTACCTAATAGGTATGTCCTATATTACACAATTGTTTTTAGTAAATGTAAAATTGACCCGAATATTTTTTTCGGTAATTTTTATACTATCTTGGTCGACAACTTCCTAGATACCCTTTGACCCCCATACCGAAAGAAATCTTTCACGATTTTCTCGAATTCTAAATCGGAGGTTACTGGGAAAATTCTTCTCACAACACCTAAAAAAAGTCACATAAATGTTTAATAACATATTTCTAGCTCATTATCATTTAGTTGATTATCATTATCATTTAGTTGGTATGTTATTTTCACCATCGTTATATATATTTGGTTAGTTATATTCTCGCATAATAACATAACTTCGCATAACAAGAAAGCTACAACAACGCTGTTATTTACTGATAGTTTCAAACTATTCCATTAAAATATAGGCAATTATTTTACTAATATTTAAAATGAAAAAAATAAGTACGATACATTTGTGTAATAATTTTTATAGTAACTCACCTCTTAACTCCTCTACAGCTTTTAAACCCTGGATTTTAAATTTGCCTTTAGTTCCTATCCAAGAACACTTACAGGCTAGCTCATCTGCAAATAGCTTACTTAAGCATCGCCTCGTCAACTTGCCAGCATCCGATCCTCCTACGAGAAAAGTTCTTCTCTAAAACAATATTAGTTATTTGTTAAAATTTGTTTTAAATCTCACTGAAAACTATTACCAGGTTATAACAATTCCTCTCGTCTGTTAGTTTCTTCTCCAAATCACATATGTGCTCAAAAGTTTTTAAAGGTAGTTGTGGAAGATCGCTGTCATCCTCAGATGTGCTAGTACTTCCCATTTTTTCAAGAATTATGTCTATTTTCGACTCCAGTATAACACCATGTGCTTTTAGGTCTAATAAAGCCTGAACAGTTTGGAATTGAACTCTAACAGACTCTGAAATTATAAAATTATTTTAATATTTCACATGACCTAATCAAAAAATAGTAAAACATCAAACCTCACAATATAGAACACAATACATAGAGAAATATTGCGAAAAGAAATCTCGGGTTTGTAGCAATTCATTACATAGAGAAATAAGTAAATATATGAATAAGGAGGGCACACTTACCAGTTGTATATCTGGAGATATATACGGAAAACGAACCACTTAGAAGTTGTACCAGTTCCTTCACCTTCATTAAGGATCTTTAGAGTGATGTACGATTTGTTTTATTGATTATTTGTAATTGAATTTAAAGAAAACATGTGAAATACAAGTAATACTTGTCTAATACAGATATTTTTGAGGTCCTGTTGGGGACGATATAACGTATAACCCAAGTAGCTGTGACATTGGACGAATTGGTAGTTAATAGCTCGCTATCGTCCACTTGGAGATATTCATCACGAGACAATCTGGACAATCTGGAGGAGTGGGATTGCACATTAACTTCACCTAGTAATTTGTCCTGCTTTGCGGAAAAACTGACAGCAGTTTCCTGTATCTGAGGTACTAGCCACTGTCCACCCTCACGGCAGCGGTAAGGTAACACGGCGAACGTGAGTACTATTTCATTAGCAATAATGAAATAGTACTCACGTTCGCCGTGTTTCACAATATATACACATATATATATATATATATATATATATATATATATATATATATATATATATATATATATATATATATATATATATATACATATATATATATATATATATATATATATATATATATATATATATATATATATATATATATATATATATATATATAGCCACTGTCCACCCTCACGGCAGCGGTAAGGTAACACGGCGAACGTGAGTACTATTTCATTAGCAATAATGAAATAGTACTCACGTTCGCCGTGTTTCACAATATATACATATATATATATATATATATATATATATATATATATATATATATATATATATATATATATATATATAAATATATATATATATATATATATATATATATATATATATATATATATATATATATATCTATATATATATATATCTATATATATATATATATATATATATATATATATATATATATATATATATATATATATATATATATATATATATATATATATATATATATATATATATATATATATATATATATATATATATATATATATATATATATATATATATATATATATATATATATATATATATATATATATATATATATATATATATATATATATATATATATATATATATATATATATATATATATATATATATATATATATATATATATATATATATATATATATATATATATATATATATATATATATATATATATATATATATATATATATATATATATATATATATATATATATATATATATATATATAGTTATAAATGATCAATAAAACAAATCGTACATCACAAAATACAAAAACATGATAATGAAACTAATAACAATTCCAGTAGATGTGTTTAGATTCAGAATCAGAAGTCAGAATCAGAATAGTCTTAATTTTGATGGTGTTGATATTTTCAATAAATTAATTTATATACCGCATTAAATAACAAAAGTTACTAAGAACTAAATATGGTTTGATTATATTTCATATTTTCTTTTTAAATAAAAATAACTAAAATTAATCGATATATAATAAGTATTTTTACTATATTGCACAGTTTTGCTCTATACGGGTATACATTAAATAAAAGATAAAATTTGTTATGAACAAAATTAGGTGTGATAATTTTCCATAATTTTTTTCACAAAAAAAACCTAATTTTATTTATCAATTAATTTATTAGTACTTATTTAATTACAATACTTTGCACAATTATCCTCTATCAGAGCATAAATAAAATAATATCATAATACATCATATCAACATTAATTTACACATTTGCAGTTAATTATACACGATTATAAAAATTCGATTAATGATTCATCGTCTTAACATTTTTTTTTGTCGGACTGGTAATATGATTGACTATTTTTGTCGGACAGTGCTATATTTAGTTCAAAAACGTACCAATCTATCACGATTTTTGTTCCAAATTTTGAAGTCGCAAAATATAACCTGCCATAACTGACATATTCAGGTTGTCGGACTGAAAAAACGAGGCAGAAATATTGTGGGACTATCTTATTTAGGCGGACTACCTTATTTAGGGTACGGACTATCTTATTTAGGCAATTATGAGCGACTGCCATTCAAAATTAGGTTTTGTGCAATAACAAAATGGTACCCCGCTAGAGTGATATGTTGCAGGTGTCGGACTCGACAATCGCGCACTCTTTTTTTTCGGAAAAAAAATATCTTTCGATGTGACGCATAATCTTGCAGTTATAATAAAAAAAATGGATTTTGGAAATAAAAATTCGTAACCGCGCTAGAACGACAGGTTTAGATGCTGCGCGTCCGGAAAAACGTCCATCCCGTACTCTGTGCCCCCAAATTTACCAGTGTGGTAGACTCGTTAAAATGAAGCCTTAGCGACTTCATTTTAACAACCATTTTTACCACTTTTGTAATAATTTTCAAAAAAAGACGCTGTATTGGGGACTATTAGTGTTTTCCAAAAAAAAATAACATGGCTTAACAAAAATACTATTGCTTTCATAAGATTCCAAATCTTATGAAAGCAATAGGTTAAGTAAAAGCAATAGGTTAAGTAAAAGCAATAGGTTAAAGCAATGGTTAAGTAAAAATGTTAACAACTATTATCTATATTGTTAATTTCAATTCAATTTTAATTTAAGTGTAATTTCTTGTTAACATAAGAGTGTCTTAATATTGATAATTGCTGTTGAAAATATGTGAAATTTGACAAAATTTAGTTAACACCATGGTTCTTTATGGAATCGGGCAGTGTTGCGTTTTGATATAAATTAGTACATCTTATGCGATAATAGATAACATGGGCAACGAGCAGTACAAACCAAGAGTACCTATTACTTTGCTTGAGTTAGTACATTTTTTAGGTATAAAAAGAATCATGACATTGTGAAATTCCAATATGTTGATGAACCATGTGTCGCGTAAGGTTTTCTTTTAGTTTCGCTTTATATGGACAGTAAGTACAGTGAAATTGTGGTTCTCGCTTGCATTCATACCTAGTATGCCTCACTAGGGCATTTTTGCGCTTGTATCTCCTTCCACAGCTCTCACACCAAAATGATGTAACTGACTCTGAAATTGGAAAATAATCATTTATCTCATTCTCATTGCAAGCTCATTTATTTTCAATATTAATTAATTAAATATTTTGATTTCAAATATCACTAGTGATTCAATTATTTCCTTAAATTATTATATTATTATTTATTAAAAAGACATTTTTTCGAGGTCTTGAATAATTTGAATTTTCTAAAATATTCATGAAAGTGGAAAAATTTCCGGTTATTTCTTTAAGCTTGTGGGATATTCGGTAAGAAAATTTCACACAATTAAATTATAACTATTATGCCAAAATGGAACAGTTTTATTACGAATGACAAAAATCCATTCATCATAGTGAGCCATGGAACAACAAAAAGAGCTACGGCCTACGGCCCTGGTCAAGTTCCACCACCTTGACTCATTGTATTTCCGCAAATCGCTGATTTATTAGATTGTGTTATTGAAAATGTCTCGTTTTGGAATGGAAAGTCAAGATATTATTAGGGAGGAAGTTCTACACTTAATTCCAGATAATACTAAAAAATCCAAAGTGAGTGTTTGGAAGTAGTTCATGAAATTTTGTAGGGGAAAAACTTGAGCAGCCGATAGGCAAAATAAAAATTCATCAGTATACATCTCCTGGATGAGAGGCCATTTAATTCAGATAAATTAAATTAAAAGAAGAGGTGTATAAAAGTGGTGGAACATTATTTTATTTTTGATAATTATTGTGAAAACCCTTAGGAACGAATATAAAAAGAAGAAAACAAAAAAAAATCCCGAGTACCTATAGAGTCAATAAAAAGTTTAGCATTTTAAAAAGTAAAATGGGATTTTTTTTGGTGAAATTAAATGCAATTTTCTACACCAATTTTCTACACTTTAGTTACACCAAATTTCTATAAATAATTTCAATACGTCTTATATTATTGTCACGTATTAACTATCTAAAACAAATATCGGTGGAGTATCATTTATTTCTGAAAATTATTCTCACGTTCTTCCAGCATTATAAATAATATGCTTAATAAAATGTACATTTTCTTAGTGAAATAAAATGTCATTTTCTATCTTTAGTTACATAAATATTTTATAAATAACTTAAAACATATCATATTTTCGTTTCTCATTAACTTGAATGAACATTATTTATTTTTGATAATTATTTTGAATTGAGATTTTTAATATATTATAATAATATATGATTTATAATATATTTGAGATTTATAATATGTTAATAAAATCTGAAATTTCTTAGTGAAATAACACCATTTTCCAAGTTTAGTTACATGAGCTTTTTATAAATAACTTAAAAACATATGTTATATTTTCGGTTTTTATAAATTTGATTTACTAATATTGGTGGACCATCATTTAATTTTCATAATATAACTTAAATTCGAGCATAGGAAATGTATCTATCTATTCATTGTTATCTATACCGTACAAGTGCCGCAGAATAATACAGCACTCGTAACGCCGCGTTGTGATGATAGATAGCCAAGGCAATTGGTAGTTTTACCACGCAACAAGATGAAATTTGGTGGGATCGTAAAATTAAATGACCTAATCATAACTGAGTTTGCGACCATGGGGAGGAACTATTTTGGAAAGATAGCTGCCAAAAGCAGTTTTTGGCGAGAACATATCTCTTCCCATTGGTACTATGAAAAAAAAGTTAAGTAATAAATTGAAAAGCATAAAATTCTACATAAAATATGTTCTATGTATTTTTTATGGTAATGTTCCAGTGGGGCCTTTTTTGTACCTGCTTTCTTCCATGTGGGCTAATTGATATGTGCAAAGTAATATAAATATCTAGTGTTATCTAATGCATTTACACAGTTTTTTGCATTGCATGGCTATGACCAGCCAGTTTTTTGTCCATATTTTTGAATTGTTATTTATGCATATGTACCTATTAAGTAATATAGGCTGAGTAAAACCAAGAAAGGATACGAGACAGCCATAATCTCATAATTGCTTTAAATATGTTCGTTCACAATAAATATATGCTTATGCCATATTAACAAAAATTAATTTTATTATCGTTAAATAATAAAACGTATGTGTGGTGGAAACGAGTTACATATATATATATATATATATATATATATATATATATATATATATATATATATATATATATATATATATATATATATATATATATATATATATAAAACTAAACATAAACAACAGATCTTTCAAAATATAACTTTATTTTCTTACTTACACATTTTAATGAGTAAATAAAACATACCTATTTAAAAATTACAGAAAGTTCTACGTATGAAAGAGGTTTTTGAAAAATTAGAATAGGTTCACCTTAATGAAAATAAGAATACCGTCAATTTAAGTGGACCCCATAAATAATACATGAAAATCTATGATTGCATTAATCGTTATGTCTACTTATATGCCGAATCATGTTGGACTTCTGCTTAGTTTTAAAAGAACAAACGACACACTTGAAAATCGCCTTTTTTTCACACTCATACTTTTTGTGTCTCCAAAGTGACTGCCTCTGTTTGTACTTCTTCGAACACACGTAGCACGTATAATCTGAAATTATATTATATTAGGTATATTAAGAACAGTTTAAAATAGATATACCTACTCATAATAAAATACTTAAATTAAACGTATGTTGTTACTCATAGTAAGCAGGTACCTAATAATTAGGCATCAATAAAGAATTTTAGTGGCATTGAAATTTAGTGACATGAAAATATAGAAAAACAGTGTTATTAGTAAATATATGTATATATATATATATATATATATATATATATATATATATATATATATATATATATATATATATATATATATATATATATATATATATATATATATATATATTCAAGTATCAAACGCCGCTATATATGATATAGATATCTAAGACTTAGCTAACTTGCGAATTAACCAATAGCCCGATGTACGCTACCTGCAATACTGCTGACGTCAGAGTCGGGAAAATTAGGTACTCACAAACGTCCCTAGATGTCTGACACTTATCTTAACTCACCAATTGGTCATATATATACCTGTATTATTCGCATAATCTTATTACCAATGTTTACAGAATAAATAACGGTTATCGCACGGGCATACCGCTTGTGCTTTCCTCTTCATCGCAGACCACCCATGGGGAGCGAGGAACCCAGCGCATACACAGTGCGTCAGGTTCTCGCTGCGAAAAGTTTTTATTATTTGTATTGTAGTAACATGCCTACGGTATATTGTTCAGTAGATGGTTGCACAACAAAACGTGGAAGTGGATTATCATTTTTCCGGTGTCCAAAAGATGAAGCTAAGTGAGTTTACATTTGTTTTAATTATTATATTTTACGGTAAACTCAATCAATATTACTCCTTTGTTTTTTCCGAATATGCTACAATTAACAGAAGATAATTTATATATTTTTTAAAGGTTTACTTAGGTATTTCGCCAATTTTAGTTGATTTAAATATTTATATTGAAATCTGTATACTCGCGTATACATTAATTATTATTACAAACAAATTGGCTCCCAGAAACAACTATTTTCCGAGCTAATTCTCCGCGAATATTGAATTAGACTGGAAACTCTTATCAAAGCTACCATTAATAGTAATTATTTCTGGTAGACTCTTTGTTTGTAATAATCATCAATGTATTTTGTAATATAGTAGCACAATGACAACAAATGATATAATAGAACAATGTAATTTGGAACATAATAGCTTCCGAAGCTATTTGGAAAAAGCCGAAAATTCCCGATTACGTATTTTTTGTCTGACTATTTAAAATGATATACCTATAACAAAATAAATTTCACGTTTGCATTGCTGCTTTCTCTGCTCTACCCGCCGACGTTTTTAGATTTTCAATCTGACGTTTCATTTCTTCGCAACCATCATCAACTCCCTTTTCAACTAGAATTATTGTTTTTTTTAGTTCGAAACATCGGAAAATGTTAAGTGCTATATCGTTGGATTTAGAATTAAAATTAGAGTTTATTAAGAATAAATATCATTTTGCGATTATTTTGGAAGTTGATAATGGTTGCGGAGAAACCAAAGGAAATCCAAGAACACAGGCTTGTAGAGTATGAAAAGTCACACGAGAACGTATTTTTTTCTGTCACAGCATCATATTTTGTCCGATAAAGTTCAGTAACACGAAAGAGTCAATTCTTGGTAAATTGTCACTCTGTAGAAACCCCGGCTCCATTGTTTCAGCTCTGACACAAAACAACGAGAGTAACAAACGAACGAAAAATGCAACGTCAACTACAACTAACAGCAAGACTCGTTCGTTTGGTGACGTCACGAGAGCGGAACGCTCCGTTTCCACATTGTGACGACGTGGGCGTGTTAGCGCGCTTAAAATAATCAATTATCTAGTATATTTTTGGGAATTTAAAAAAAATATTATTGCTGATGCCTTGCAAATATTGGATAACATACGTTGATGGTGTTTCAAGTCATTCGAAAATAAATACAATTTCTCCATTACATATATGCCAACATTACTCCAGGCCAATGCAACGAACGAATTAGAATCTAGATATATAGATATCTAGAAAATATATATCTATTTTGAGGCATATGTGATTCATTGTAATTGATTTCGTTATATGTTAAATTTAGGGAACTGATTATTTTTTTGTGCTAAATTAGTTATACAATTGGACAATTAGTTGCGGCGACATAAATCGGTATAACTAGGGTGTTGCTTCTTAGGTTAATGTAAAATATGCAGTAATAAATATTTATTAATAGAAACTATTCCAAAAAAAATGAAGTCTATTAACCGGAATAAAAACAAAATTTGTTATAACTCATAAAATTCCTGTTATGTTGTGCGCATTCGGAACAACCCTGGTATTGAAACCGAAGGTCACACCTGGTGGAGCACTGAGACTTGCCCCGTAAACCTCACCAAGTAAGTGTCCGTGAACTTCAAAGAGTTACAAAGAAATCTACGGGCTGTGCGACAACTGTTATGTATTCTGTAAACTTTGCTTATTTCACAACCAATCATTTGAAATTATGTCTTCAATAAGTATCTGATATCACGAAATCATCCACTTCAAATATACTTACAAAAATATTGTAAATTAATTGTAATAACTCATGTAATTACACTTAAATATTCTATATATTTAAATTACGATAATTATATAACGATAATACCATAACTATCGTATTTATTACATTACACTTGCAAAAGAACCAATAAATAGTTACGAAAACTTGATAAGTAATAGCTACTTAATAAGTATTTTATCCACGATTTGTTTAAATAATTTAAAGACCTTGATTCTTAAATTTATAATACTTTGTAAGGGTACTTGCACAATCTCATAAGAATGATTGTAAAAATATCATAAAAGACGATGTGTTTAATTTACTTTTTTCTTGTCTCTCATTTCTTTTAATTTCGATTAAATTAATATTGCTCGGTGTCTTGATATACTACTTTATAATTATAGTTTTAAAAAAAATTACATCAACTATAATAAACAAACACAAAATATTCAAGAAAGCAATATATCATCCTTGTGGCACCTCTCCTTGTGTAGATTTAAGTTAAATCTCTGTTTACTTTTATACGGGCAAGCATCGCACTGAAATGAGGCTTCCTTTTGGCATTCGTATTTGATATGCCTCCAAAGAGACTGCTTCTGTTTGTACTGTTTACAACATCTAACACAAGCATAACCTAAAACTAACCAATAGCAAAATTAGAATAGCTTAAAGTATTAGGTATGGCATTGTTAAATATAGAGTAATTAGAAAAATACATTAAATGATCCAAAAACATAACATAGTCAAACCAGATAGAGATTTGGAGTTGTCTCACTTGCAGTGATACTACAAGTAACCGTCTGCCCGTACACCGCACCCGTTAATACACGTTGACCGTACGCCCGTGACACAGATGCCTCAGACAACCGGCGCTAGATGCCGCCCCACTGTATGTCGCTCCAAATTACCTACTCATATTTAGCAAGTACTGTGACGGCACTCGATTCGATTCCATCCAATTCAATTCAATTCGATACAGAGCGGAAAATAACTGGACGGTAACCCGACCAGACGGAACCTCCTGTATTGTTGTAAATATTTTAGATTCAAGTTACTGAGGGTTACATAGAGGACAGCTCAGTCTCATTCAATACCCACAAACTCTCTACTGTCTCCCTCTGCCGGCTGATCCTCTCTCACTTAGTCGACTCGAGGCGACTTTACCTGAAGGAACGTTACATAGCCGAGCCTAACGCGTGACGACCCAGTCTCATTCAGCATCCACAAAAATAAAAGTGCTGAGCGCGCCTAAAGAAGTTTTTACTTCAAAAACATTTACAATGACTAAGAATAATATTTAAATCGTATACATACATAAATGTTTCTAATCCTTTCGAAGACCGGATATATACGCTAGGGAATGTAGCAATTTAATAGAGGGATTCAAAAAGCTAATTGTAATATTTATTCGAAACTTAAAATATAACCAAGAAAATAACTTCACACTAGATTGAAATTAAAATAATTCATATTAATAAGTTACATTATCTTCAGCAATACGTAATTTTATTGCCATCTTTCAGATTATTATTGTTAGAAATACCTATTACAAAATGTGGAGCTATTAGAATACACATTTCAAAAGCATTTAAATATTGATTTTAAAAGTTATAAAATCAAAAATACAATTCCTTCAACTTCACTCATTCGTGTCTGCTTTTCTCAGCTTAATCCTCTCGGAAGCCTTGGATAGTATTGTACCAGTTTTCAATTCAATCTCTCTGATTGTTACCTGACTATCAAACATCTTTAGACAGTCTACAAAAAAAAAATTCACATTATAAAGAGCATCAAGTTTAGTTTTTGATTTATTGGATGAATGAAATATATCTTTATTCAACGAATACCAACATCATAAATGGGAAAAATAATAAATATAGAGTTTTTACTGTAAGTAATATACACTTTTAAATTATTTATTTTATGAGCAAATTGACAAATTTTTATTACCTATCAGCACCGAAAACAATTTTGTTTTAGAAAATGGCTTCTTCCCTTTATGCCCCTGAAGACTATACAGTTTCATAATATTGTCATCCAACATTTTTGCTAAGATCCTTCTTATGCATTCCTTATAAGAATTGCCACCCAATCGACTAAGGTTCCTTACCTATAAAATTAAATACTGCGGCATCTTCATATTTCACTAGCAATATTTTAAATAGTTGAATTCTGAAATATGTTTCAGAATTCAAGTTGTGTCAAATTTTGACACTGTGTTAGCGTCAGTTTAGCAAGTTTAATTTTAGCAAAATTGAAATATATTTACTGGTAGTAAATTATATTTCGGGATAATCACGACGGGTTCAGGTGTGACATGAGTAACACTGTACCGCATCGTTCGTATTATATTGGCTATAAATTAAATGGATCAAAGCAGTAAAATTTTAAGATAAAAAGAAAAATTACCAGTAATCCAAAATTATCTACGTCCAGTAATAATGTTTCTACTTCTTCCAGTTCCGTTAAAGTTTTAATTGGAAACATATCGTAAACATCAATGGTATGAATATTACTATTATCAATTTCAACATCTAGTTTCACTGAAATCAGATCGAGGACGGACGACAATAGATTTTTATTACCCTCCATAGTTTTTGCCAATTGTCTAACATCTCTTTGCAATCCACTTAACATCCCTTCTTGCTTCACTTGGTTGGAAATAATTTGACTCTGGATTTTGTAATCACCTGCATATAAAATTAATATTAATTGAGACATTATAATAGTATATTATTCAACGATCGGTAATGTAGATAATCTCGGTGATGTAGGTAATGTAGGTAATCTACTCACGTAGATGAAGTTTAGCGTCACAAGTGAGTTATTACTATTACCGCTAGTTTAATACTTTATACGATTATAACAATAAGTATTAAGGTACAAGTAGGCATTGGCTGTTTCAACCGTCATGTGTTAACAATTTATGGAAACCACATAGTGCAGCAGGTACGTCAACTGACTCAAAATATACCCAAGTGAGTAGTGGTGATTTTTCTACGTGATTCACGTCTTATCAAAGAAAACACTTAATTACTAAGTGGTTAATGGTGTATCTATTTTCTTTTAAATTTATATAATACCCTGTAATAAACAAATAGTTTCTTGGAAAAAAATATATTACCATTAGCTACATATTTATTGTACTATGCCTACATTTTTGAAGTTTAATAAAATTCCATAATGTTTCCATTTAGTTTAAAGAGGGACCTAAAAAATATAGGCATGTTCCTTATATCGCTATAATAATTGTGCACCCTGGCAATAAATAATCTATATCTATGTTCAATACTTTTATTTATGAAAATAATATTTTTTAACCATCTTCCACGTCACCAACGTAACTCTCGAAAATCAAAATTGTAAGAGGAGATGGGGCCCTAAAATATAGTGGAGCCTGAACTGTCTGAACCATTTCTGGGGGTTATATTTCTAATGACAATTTTTTTTCTTACGTGGGAGTTGAACTCAAACCACTAAGGAGTATTTCGTTGTATGCTAGATAAGCAAACTTTTTGTCAATCGGTTTCCATAATAGGACAAGGTAGGTATTCATTCCTGTGCATATTTTTGTTCCGATTAAGAACATTTCACATCAGTAAAGAAACATAATAAGTTGTGCATAGCACTGTGTGTAATTGCTTTTGGCCGATATGCCTTTTATTAGATGCTGTAACAATACAACTTATATAGAATTCCTTTAAAAGTGATAGTGACTCATACGCGCTGTGTTCGTCGCCTACATATTAGGGGTAAAGAGCGATGGTACTCCCCTCCTATCGAGGTCACATCTTTAGCCAAGAATATTGGCGCGCGCTGTGTTCGTCTACCGCAGTTAAAATAAAGCCGCAGTCTCCGCCTTGGCCACTGAAACGCTGTCTGAGGCATCTGTCTAAAAGAATTGTAGTATAGTACACTTCAAAAGTGCAGAAAAAATGTGTTTGCACTCCCCGGACAATCCAGCGATGTATGAACATTTAATTGTACCTATTTCTACTTTGTCTTCCTCAAAGATGAGTTTGCCAGTAATTTCGTGGAAGCTCGTCAGAAATTCACTGATGTGAAAACAAAAAGAAAATATATCTAAACCTGTTTTTTCAGTTGTTCTGTTACAACTGTATAAAATTAAATATTTCACGTTTAATAGCTCTTCAGCTTCACTTACCCATCTACTAGTTGAAGTAGTAATTTTAAGTAAGAAAATAAAGACTTAAACCATAAATAGTCCTTTATGGTCACTGTCGCCCATTTTGCAACTTAAAAACTGTAACTTTTTCTAAACGGCTCGTTAGAATAGTGTCCAATTTAGCACTTATATTAATCAACACACGAAAAATTCCCGGGACAGACGAGGATGCCGACTCGGCATGTCCTCAGTGCAAGTTCGAAAGCTCCACAAAAACACACACAATTAATTAAATAAGTTTTAAAATGTACCAGTTATGCTCAATTTTTCGGTGTGTAATTTAATGTGTCCAATTGAGCCATAATATTTACAGTTCTAAAAAGTGAAACTTGCACAATGTTTTTCATGGTGTCTCGTCGACAAGACGTATTTCTCGGTGCGCTCGCATAAACGGTTTCATTCGGTGATGCCTATATTTCTCCATGATTCGTCTCCTCTAAATAACAGGCACGGTAATAGAAAACGTTTATACATCTAGTATGGTACGTTTTGGTTCCATTCATGTCACACTCCAGCACAGTCAGTTCTTACGCAAAACAGCTCTCAGCTCACACAGAAAACGTGAAAAAACTGACTTGGATAGACAGCGCCAATAACTAACTAAATAGGCTATAATATTTCAACAATTTCGAGAAAAAAATTGAAGTTTATGCTATATTCATCAATTTTTTGCCCTGAATTTATTTATGAAAAGAAAAATACAGCAATGCATTTAAAATTTTGGAGAAAAATCCATAAAACAGCATTCATTTGAAATAACGGGTTCTATTTTGGGATAAATTACATTACGCATTCATCACAAGATAAATATACATTTGATATACATTACATGAATATACATTTTGAACGAGGCATAACACTATAGGCCTTTGATGAGCTAATCCAGAAAAAAATATTTTTTTCTGATGAGACATCGGGGACTCTCCCTCACCCTTTCGTTGAAAGATAGAGGAAAATATCAATATCATAATATAATTTTTTCGCAATGAAACCGGCTATCCATACCTGAATATGAAACCGGCCATTTCTGAATGGGACACATTTCTGAGAAAAATTCAATTCGGCTGTAGATTGCGCCCCCTAGCGGCTGAGCTACGGCTTATGAAGATTTTATTCATAAGTAGTATTGAATACAATATTTTGGTATTCACTCTTCAGGTATTGACATACTATAATCTGAGAGTGATAAGTGATTTATTAATTTGTATACTCCAGATACTGATTGTGATGTATGATTTATGTAAGGCCCACGTTGGGATGATAAAATTGAGATATATGAATTAAGAGATATTATTTTTAAGCCCTACCTATATGAGATAATTGTTATCTGTATAATATGTAGCCCTATGTTGGCTGTATTATGTTATTATAATATAATTGTTATATTATATCTATTCGTTTTTAGGCTTTTGCAATAATATATTTTAGATTGAAATAATATATTATTGAGAAACATTTAATCTGATTATAGGATTACTCTATTTTCTGCCCTATTGAATCCTTCTCTGTTTTATGGGCGTCAGTTCTATGAGAACTAATTTTTATTTTAATTGAAGGATCATTTTAGTAATGAGCACTCTATAGTCTTAGAGGGGGTCCAATTAGGTCTATTATATAAATTTCTTTAAAAGATTATTTCTAAGATGAAGTTACTGGCTCAAAACAATGAATTTGATAGTATGCCAAATTTTATTAAATTAATTAAATTTTACTGAAGCTCAAATTATATTCGTTTTATATTATTTCCTGAAACTTTCACAAAACAAGAAAGAAGAAGTTGATTGCATATGACTCTGTTTATTGACAGATATGGTTAATAAAATAAACAAAACCTTAAAACCTTAATCCTATCCTGCGACAAACCTACGTAACTTAAATCTATTACATGGGACCAGGTCCTCTGACACAATATTCCTTAATAATAGCAAATTTTGAATTGTTTATTACCTTGAAAAATATGTTAAGCCTTTTATCACCACGGACAAAACTTATCACCTTCTCTGGTTTCACTGGTACACGAACTAACAAATGCCGCTGGGCTCTGGCGGTCAAAAAATTCCGCTATACTCTGTTCGTTGGTCATAAGCACGTGTTTGTTTGCGCTTATACTATAGTCTGGCCGTTAGTTGCAGGCTACTGAATTTAATTTAATTTTAATTAGTTGTATTTATTGAATTTGATTGCCGATTTAAGTTCTGTATTATCGCTTATCTCAACTCTTATATTCTGAAGACATTTTGCTAAGTCTACGTTACTACGCTAAGTTTAAGACACCACAAAAAATGGACGGAGAAGGATGACAAAATAGACAAATACATTTAAAATGATTGTATTAACATAACATTTTTTAACATATGTGGTTACAAAAATTATACAATGCCAAAAAACATGTGCTTTGAAATATAACATCATATCACTAAAATAAATAAGGGCTTATGTATAAATAAATAATAAAGATAAAACATGGACGAAGACAGATATGAAACAAACGCTAATTACTTACTACAATAGTGGTAAGGGAGGCATGCCTCCCCTGTAATAATGCGAAAGAATTTTTTAATAAATATGTCATTTTTAAATATAAATAAGAATATAAATGCTAAAGTTCTCCCATATTATTATTATTCAATAGAATTACCTAAATCTGCAAGCTTAAACTAAATATGGAAACATTGTCGATTAGAATCATAAAATTGTAGGAAAACTGATTATAGTTCCCAACGTTGCCGACAAACGAGGCACCCAGATGTGGCTGGTCACAGCCTAATATTGTCACCCAGATGTGGGGGCAACCATCAATCAAACCTTCAGTAATTTGAAATTTAGTGCCAAATTGGGTATAATTGTATCATATCACACACGTAATTGATGCTAACGCAAACGCTAGGTGCCAAATCAATAAAAAGACATGCTCTTAAAATCACAGGCCTGTCTCCT
>CAXKVY010010852.1:0-26501 GCA_964058915.1 Tetropium fuscum
GACAACCGATTTTATCTCCTAAAAATAATAGATAGGTAAATAATAGATAGATAATTTTGCTATCCAAAGTTTTTGATTCACTCCCGTAACTAACTGATGTGAAAACGTTTAAAATGCTTCAAAACAGTATAAAGTTTGCCATTGTAATGCATACTGTGATAATAATATTCCTAGGTGTCGTTGGTTTTGAAGATTATTTATATTCTTAATCAAAAAAGATATACTGTCTGGATTAGTTTCAAATTTCCAAAAAAATCACCGATTATAACAAGATAGCCAAATTGTAATTAAAACCATTTTTAAACTAATAATATAAACTTTAATAAGAAAACAGTTGAAAAACAATGGGTTATTTTTTATGACTTGGTTTCGTAATTGTCGGTGGCGCCCACGGGTAGTTAGTAGCTTCGGTACCAACTGTACGTACCCACTAATTTATTTCCGTTTTTCTAAATTAAGCTGAGCTAGGTTAGGCAACCTTTTATTGCCCACTTTAAACACTTTAAACGCTATTATCCTCTGGCGGGTAATAGAGTATTAATTAATGTATAGGGGCTTTTTTGACTACCCTAAAAATTGCAATCCATCTAGTTCGAGTAAATCTCAAAATGTCACATGAAATGATACTAAATATTCCGATCGTTACAACAAACAGGGATTAATTTTTTATCATAATTTGACACCTTTTGTTAAAATCCTTTCGTTAAAAAAGTTTCTTTCTCAAATTCTCGAACACGTCGATATTTATTTTTAATTCCGCTTATCTTGATGTAATATACAATAAGGTGGGCGCTCAAGGTTTTCCTGATACGTTACATCAGGAAAACCTTGAGCGATAATTCGATAATTTTTTTAAACGGCCACAATATATTTTTCGTATTACACAATATATATTATTAATTAATCGTTCCTTATATATATATATATATATATATATATATATATATATATATATATATATATATATATATATATATATATATATATATATATATATATATATATATATATATATACAGGGTGAGTTATTAATACCGCAGTGGTGCAAAACTACTGCATTATTAAAGTTTGAAAACGTTTGCATTTAAATCATGATCTATATTTAAAATTATTGCGATAAAATATTACGATATTGTTGAAAATACAAATATATTCAATGATATATATGATAAAACTATATACTGATATACTGATAAAAGCAGTATTTACAGAGGTGTTGGACAAGCAGTTCATATAAAACTTATATCCCTAAAACTGTATCTAGATGGTGGCGTCAAGGATCTTGTTCCTAGCTAACATATTTTCCAAATGGATTTATATAAAAAATGTTAGGTAAAACTTTTTATTAAGGATCTGTTCAATCGAATAAAAGATCTTAGAAGTTATTAACTAACATTGATATCAACGGCAAAGTACTTGTTTCAGAAAAAAAATTGTCATAATTTGTTTAGTCAAAATGTTGATATATTCTTGTTTTTTTAATTTTATTTATCTAATTTAATTTTATGTTGCAAAATTGTGCATTCAAATGTTGTAAATTTTATCAATAAAAAACAGTGTTTCCGTATCGTATACTTCTTTTATTTAATTATCCGAATATGTTTCGGACAGAACACAATTAGATTCAGTCAGATGTATTTATATCTTCATGAATTACATTTAACTAAGCACGTTAATAGATCTTAGATTGTAAGTGTTTTATTTTTAATCTGAAAAACACTAAGATCTATTAAATCCGCCTAAGAACAAATTTAAAATGTTAAAGTTAATTATTTGACAGTTCGAAAATAAATTATTGTTTTATACACTAATGTTTTCTAGCGACGTGGTTATTTAAATCATACTTCCGCTTGCTCGTGTAGTTGCATAAAGCGCATTGCAATATTGTTGTATTGGCACAGTCCTGCGTTAAATGAGTTTTCATTGTCTTCAAGTTTTTGTATACCTTGTTACAATTTGGACATATATTACATGTTTTATAACCTAAAAATAAAGAATGTTTAACATTATGATAACATGATTGCAGGAAACAATATAATAATACTATATATTGCCAGTTCGTTTATTTGTTTCTTAATTTAATAATTTAGTTTTCCAAGAGAAGCTTATATGCTTTATAGGACGATTTATACTACATTATATTAACAAACAATATGCAGAAAATCAGGACAAATTGAAATACAACCATAATTATTAGAAAAATAATGAATAAAAAAGTATACTATATACTGTAGAAGGAGAAAAATATTGAAACAAAAATTACAATATTGTATTTATTTGTACAAGAAATATACAGTATATATGAAGTTATCACAGGGTGAAGTAATATTAGTAATCCCCTAATTGCAACCACAATGGTTAGCTCAGAGGTCAAAAAGAGCGAAGGAGGCAGGGAATCGACATATTATTTTTGCTAGCCCCATTTGGTCCAGGAACGTATTATGTACCTATATATACGATTTGCACAAACAAGGAATATAAAGCATAAAAATAAATATTATTGTTATGGTATTTTAAATTCAAAAGCAGCATAATGAGTATAAACTTTGAAACTTTTTACATTTCTTGGTAAATGATTAAAAAAAATTAAAAGTCAATTTAATTTACTATCACGGTGTAGAACTAGACAAAATAGACGCAACTAGCAGAAGAGCAAAGTAATTCTGCATACTTCTCGTTATGATTATAATATTTAACTGTTTGTACTGTACCCAAATGGTAAAAATATTATGCCAATTAATATTAATTTATTCTGTATTGGAATTATTTTCTATTTAGATTATAGGGCTCACATAATAGTCCACGTAAATTAGAGTTTTTAGAAGAAAAAATTTTAATGAACCTCCTGAATCGTAAAAATCGGTAGAATTATAGTGGAATAGCCCCACGAGGGACACCACTTAAAAAAAGCTTCGACCTCGTGGGTGGTATGGAAACTGGCTCAAACTACAAAATGCACATTTGCACAACAAAGGAGTAAAATTGATGAAAACACTTTACAGTGTAATTTAATTAACGCATCTTGTAGAAGAGATTCCACTCTATTAATTTCAAGTGTGAGCATTTGTTTTTCTCATTAAAATACCCAGTTTTGATATTTTCGCTATGGAAGTCTGCGTATGGATGGTATTTACATGTTTGCTTTTATGTTATATATAATAATTTTTGTGTTTGTTCAATTTTAAATATAATATGAAAGTTGAGAGAATTTATATTCTTACATATTTTCTAAGTTAATTTAGAGAAATTTTGTTGATTTGTTGAACGCCTAAATGCTTAATATAATATGTAAATGTTTATTATACCTTGTACTCAAATATTACCTGGATAAACTCTTTAACTTAATCCAAATGTAGCATGATGCTCTTACCTCAGTAGTCGGTTCTGGGACGAGGCTGATAGAATACTCAGTACCCACATTCAAACAAGATGTTAAGATATACATATTTAATATAAATTTAAGAAATGCAGAAATAGGGAGTACCATAAAATATTATCAAGAAGCACAGTAGTTTTATAACAAAGGAATAGGAAAACATGTCAACAATATCATATCATATCATAATAGTTAACATATCAACCTTGGAAATGTGCATTATCTATTTAAACATATTATATTATATTATATATAGATTAATAAATGAGAAGTAAATAATTAAAAACAGCTATAGGTAGTAATTTATTTTAATATATAATACCAATGTATTATATGATCAATACATATAGGCAACTACTACCATGTGTATTCAATGAGAAATGATATAGGCAACCCTGATTACACTTGCACGTAAAACAGTGTTTTCTATACAAGTTTTTACTGAAATTATATTTTAAACAACACTGAAAAAAGGTTATTTGATCTATAATATTGACTCAATGGTTATTATTAATATGTGGAGCTTAAATTTGTATGAAAATATTAATGGTAAGTACTTATTATTATTTGTTGAAAGTTTGTTATATTTTATGAATTTGTTATAATTTTGATAAACTACGACGCTCTATCCGCTCCACTATTACGCAATTAGAGTTATAATAAAAAATCAAGCTGACTATGGAGTAGTTAAAACATTATATTAGTCAAATTTTTACTCTTTAATGAAACTTGGCATTGTCATCTGGGGAAGTTCTTCTGAACTTACTAAAATTTTTCTGTCAGAAGCGTAGTTAGACTTACGTGGCCTACAGTTTCTAATTGAAAACCGTAACAGTTTGACTTTTCCATAAGCGATCATCCCTTCAGCATTTCGGGGAGATTTTACTTACTCAATACATAAAAGAACATTGTATGAAAAAGGTACGTACTACCTCTGCTTAAATTTCTAAAACCACCTGCTAAGGAACGTTAAAAGTTATCAAAATGAAATAATTTTTCTAAAACATGTTTTTCTATGTGATTGAATCCTATACTCGGTTGATGAATACAAAATTATAATTGTTAATGTAAATAATTCATACATGTTTTATTATTTGTGATATTAAATATTAAACTTGTGTCGTATAAAATTTTCTGTATTAGTTTGTGTGTCTATGTATTATTTAAATTTAATTTCTTCAATTCTAGTCTCTGCTTTTGCAGGCTTATGTACGTATTTCTCAGAGCAAAATATCAATGTACTAATATTTACTCTGTAGAAATAAAAGACCAACTTACTTACCTGGTATAGGTGGTACTTTCCCTGAGAAAAGCAAAGCATTTTTGTGTTCTCTGTACTAACATTTAGTTTATTCAATGAGACATACTTGTAGTAAATTTTACTTACCCTTATTTACATCAATTTATGATGGAGCTAAACTAATTATATTATCATCTAATTTTGTAACATATAACATATAACAAGAATACATCCATCAAAATCATTTCGGTCGAGATATTTATGTAATTATATTTGTTGTATAATATTCACTTTTCCCCATATCGAATCTAAAAAAACTATTCCAATATTGACTTTATTAAACTGAGGCATTGGAACATCTATTGCACACAAAAAGCATCTGATATCAGGATGAGAAGTGCCTGAATTACATTTCCCGATTTACTGTATTGAAAAGCGTTGAGCTAGAATTTTCTCACTCACGACGTGCTTAAAGTCCCCAAACACACATTTGAAACAGTGGATACAATGAATTGTAGAAATAAAAAAATAAGGATAAGATGTAGGATATATCTAATTATACAAAACAATATATTATCAACAACATAACTATTTTTAGATATTATAAAATAATTAAAACATTTTACTCACATGCACAAAATTTATTCAGATTCAACTTTGATCATATAAATAAGTTAGTATTAAAAACAAAACCCTTTTATTTCCATTAAAATATTTTCATATATTTAACACATTTATTTGACACAACAATATTTTATTTGATTTAGTGAAGTATGTCATTGAGTATATCTAGCAGTTTACGTGGAGATGTGCCCTTGGGCTATAATTCACATGGCTATGTTCATGACAAAAAAATCTTATGGTCATATCAAGTCACATAAAACTATCAAGGAATTACAAAATTGACAAAATTGAGTATAATCCATCAACTTTAAGTGTCTATAGTTTTCAGAATATTTCAGGAACACTTGCTCTTTAATGCAGATGTTTTTTTTAAGAAAATTATTTTTCTATATATTCAAGAAATAAGTGCAAATAAATATTGTGTAAGTCGAAAATTATAGTTATAAATACGTTCGTGTTTAAAATTGATATTAGAATAACAAAATTTTATTTTAGTGAAATATTTAAAGATACATACAGCCATTTCCTTAAAAACAAAGAAATTTTGAGATAATTATGCTATATTTACATTTTCATCAGTGATAGAATGGACATAAATGCAGTTAGCATCTCATTATAAAATAAGTACGATTTCATATGTTAAACTAGTTATTATTGTAGTTTAGTAGTTACAAATATTGCACTTTGCTATTAAGAGTATCCACAGCACATTTTAAAAAAATACAGCTCGCTACTAGGCTACAAAAGTGTTTATCAAAATTATATAATTTGACCCCGCTCTGGGAGAGACTAGGTATTCAAGCGTTGATATTTATAATGGACATATATGTTTGATTTTTTTTATTTTGATAAATTTAAGCATATATAAATTTAAGCACTGCTCAAATCTACACTAGCGTACCTCCCTCTGAAGATCCTCAATGAAGGTGAAAGAACTTGTACAACTTCTAAGTGATTCGTTTTCGCATATGTGTCCACAACTGGTAAGTGAGTCTTCCTTTGATTATTCATCTATTTGTTTGTTTCTCTATGTAATGAGTTGCTACAAACGGTAGTATTTACGGATTTAAAAATGGACATTATGTATTAGCCTTACATGTTTTTTTTATTAAAAAATAAACAATCTAAAACTTATTAAAAACTAGTTTATCCGTTAAAGCCTAAAATTTTAAGGTATTTTAATTTAAACTTTTATCCAAATGGAGTGTTTGTAGACTATGAGAAGGCCATCCACAATGCACTGCAACGAGTTTGCAACTTTGCGCTGTGTGAAATCAAGGACTAAAATTATTGGAAAATGCTAACACATACTCCTTCAGGATTGTATCTACGTATATTTATGCATTTAGGTGTTGAGTAACGACTACCAAGTCGATGTGGCCATTATTACTTAGGCCGCCCCCAACCACTACAGAACCGACTCCGAATATGTGAAGATTCTGAACACTGGCTTCAACGTATCGTTTATCAAGACATCTGTAGACTCGTATACGACCATCGCAATGAGTTAAAGTGAACTGATCTCCAGGGCCGACGTTGCTACTGAACATATTCACGTGCAAACGCTAGGCGAGCAATTTATGATCTCTAGACCAGCTTCCTTCAGTCAATTTCTGACTGTTTGGTCAGACCACTAGCACTTGGTTCTTAAAATGGTTTTGTAGGTCTGTAGTCATGGTAGTACGAGGGTGAAGGTAAACTGTAACGATATACCTGTCATCTCGGTGGGTTGTTTTTTGTTTCCTGCCTTGAATAATGTCCAGTCCTCCTGGAGTAGCTACCAAGCAACAGGTAACTTGGTAACGATTCCAAAGTCTGCAGATAACGGATGGACTAGCCTGTAGCTTATATGTAGCGTAGCGTATAGAAGGTTCATCTTCTACTAAAGCAACTTCAACTACACTGAATGAACGCAATTCATAGACAGGGATATCAACAACTGATGTTTCTTTCTTCCATGGAATATTTTTAAGTTTCTTTTTAATTTACTAAATGGTCTACCAACACTGAATTTTCGGCGGCATGTTTACCGGTACCCTTTTCTTGACAGGTATATTTAGTGGCTCCTTTACCTCCGCCGCGTCTAACGTTTTCTAACACGTCGCGTCGGTTCAACATGTTCCATTAATGAATTTGATCAGGTTAAGATGGAAGTTCATGGCCGGCCACTCCCTGAGCGAAATTCCGTGCTTTCGGTGGAATTTTGTCGCGAGTTGGGCTGTGTGAAATCAAGGACTAAAATTATTGGAAAATGCTAACACACACTCCTTCAGGATTGTATCTACGTATATTTATGCATTTAGGTGTTGAGTAACGACTACCAAGTCGGTGTGGCCATTATTACTTAGGCCGCCCAGAACCACTACAGAACCGACTTCGAATATGTCAAGATTCTGAACATTGGCTTCAACGTACCGTTTATCAAGACATCTGTAGACTCGTATACAACCATCGCAATGACTTAAAGTGAACTGATCTCCAGGGCCGACGTTGCTACTGAACATATTCACGTGCAAACGCTAGGCGAGCAATTAATGATCTCTAGTTAATCGAGGAACTCGTATATGTCTACGTGGTCTCAAACTAGCTTCCTTCAGTCAATTTCTGACTGTTTGGTCAGACCTCTAGCACTTGGTTCTTAAAATGGTTTTGTAGGTCTGTAGTCATGGTAGTACGAGGGTGAAGGTAAACTGTAACGATATACCTGTCATCTCGGTGGGTTGTTTTTTGTTTCCTGCCTTGAATAATGTCCAGTCCTCCTGGAGTAGCTACCAAGCAACAGGTAACTTGGGAACGATTCCAAAGTCTGCAGATAACGGATGGACTAGCCTGTAGCTTATATGTAGCGTAGCGTATAGAAGGTTCATCTTCTACTAAAGCTACTTCAAATACACTGAATGAACGCAATTCATAGACAGGGATATCAACAACTGATGTTTATTTCTTCCATGGAATATTTTTAAGTTTCTTTTTAATTTACTAAATGGACAACACTGAACTTGTGACATTTTGTACATTTAGTCTTGTACATAAGAAACCAGCACATTAGAACCAATATTTTGTTTGTTGCTTAAAGAGGAATGTTTAATAAATAAATCACTAAAAGAAAAATTTTGATTGTCCATTTAATAAGAAAAGTCTTTTAAACATTTTCCGCTAATTTATTTGTGCAGTGCATCCGTTAGAGCCTGATTCTTTTTGCTTTTCATAATACTTACAAATTTATTTGAAGATGGCTCGAGGTAATCGGTTCCGTGAAAAGGATTGCCGAATGTTCCGTATTTCCCTCGACTAAATGAGATCCTATGGACGGGCAACCAACATACCGGCCATACCTGACTTCCTACCGGCCATCGTCAAACAATTGTTCGGCGCCATTAGGATACCGGTGACACCTCTTCCCAAATTGCAACGCGCAGAATATGGTATACTACTACCTACGTTTGGGACACAATGAACGAAAGATAGGAAAGATGTATCGTTTATATTTATATTTATTAAATTTTTGTCCCTTGTCTGGAGTCACTTCTATTCACTGACATGTCAAATGACGAGAAGTTTAGTTCAATTAGATGTATTTGTTAATACTGTTAAAATCAGACGTCATTCTTCTTGATACTTCACTGGGGCGGTCGTTTGCTACACATTGTATCAGTTTTCTCCAACCGCTGTACTTGAAGACTGTTCTTACATCTGGTCTGAACAGACCCTACATGTTTGCCCTACGTAATATTGACTATATACAATTACAATGACATGTCATCTGTAATTATTTAGATATACATAACTGAAATGAATACAATTTTACTTGTGTCTGATTATCTTGGAGATACTTTTGTCCTAACTAACATTCTCTTATTTTTGCACAACCGACATAACCACCACAACTTTTCCAAAACATTTTGTCACCTGTGATTAAATCCAATTCAATCTGTTGCACTTAAATTGAACAAGGGAATCATTCAACTAGGCTAGCGTTATTAACTGGGAGGGTATGATTATCTACTAACTGTAATTGCTCCTCGACGACAGATCTGCTTATGTTATGTTTAAAGTTCATATGACTTAAGTAACTTATTTTTTGTTTACAAGAATAAAAGCAAATCGGACATTTGAACTGAGACTCCACACCACATTCCCATTTTATGTGCTTGTAGAGAGAACTTCTATGTTTGTATACTCTTCCACACCTTCTACACATTATTTGGTTTGATCCTAAAAATATAAAAACTGATGATATATATATTAATGCATAAGGACCAACAGAAATATTTGTTTTGACGTATTTTTTCAGATTTGTAATCAAGTAGATCCTAGGAGCCGAGGTATATTTTAGACTTAATTTGGTGTATAAACAATAACAATGTTTTCAATTTTACCTATTGAAAATTTAAAAAGATTCACGCGTTTATTATTGTCCATGTAGACTTTAATACAAATTTTGAGGTGCTTGTAAAACACAATGACTTTGAAATGTCTAAACATTTGCGCAGTTTATCTTTAAGGCAATTGAGCAAAAATAAAATAATGCCAAATACATATTTCTAGTGAATGTTTTAAAAAATATGACAACAATTAAAAATTATTTTAAACAACTAGGATTCGAAATAACAAAAAGCTGTTTTGACCAGAAACACGATTTTCGTACACAAGTTGATGTACCAGTTGCGTAAATATACCTACATATGCTCTGGTATACTATAATTCACTATTGTTAATACAAGAATATTTGATTTTAGTCTGCACAACTCTATTTAATATATCTTACTCCTTAACTTTTTTACTTCTGTAACTTCTTCTGCTTGGTCGACTTAATAGTTATTTAACGAACTAGTGTATTAATGACAGCGATTAATAATCGAGATATTTTAACGTTAATTGTAAGTTTTTTCATATAGATGTCTGCTCTTTTCTGGCAGTAAACTTAAAGTTGCTAGATTTGCAGTTTCTGCCACCTCTGGCAGGGTTAACATAAAATCTTTCTCGATATCCATTTATTCGACGTTTTACAAAACTATATTTCAAATATTAAGCGTGACATCGTAGCGTCGAGAAATGGAAATTTAAATGTATACGCATGTTTCACTAAAATCGTTCATTAATAGGAAATCATGCATTAATAGGGGTCATTATTGAACTCTTTTGTATATATTAATTAACCTCGTAAATACACGGTCGACGGCAAATAATATTTACCTGAAATTCAATCCATTGATTCGATCTGTACCGAGATTATATTGTTCGCCAAAGATACATAAACCTAGTAAATACATCATAGCAATTGTATCGCCAATTTACCAACGCGTGAAATGTATCACAAAGGTAGATAATTCTTATGTAATCTTATGTAATTATGTATATGTAAAAGTTAAGAACGAACAGGAGGTAAAATTTGGTATCAATGTCTCCCAGTGTTACCATTCCGAAAACTCTGATGTACGTGTAGGATTTCATCTGACCCCATACATCTCACTGAGCAGGGGCATTTTCACTATGTGTTAACCCCATATTCCAAAAAACAAAGACTTGACAGAACATCAGTCGGCAGACGGAAATAAACCTATATAATCATCTCTAAATTACCTACAGTTGTTGAAGAGTCATTTAGTCAAGGAAATAATAAAACACAAATTTTCTGGGCGAAACTTAAATTTTGAAAAATATCCCTTAAAATGTTTATTTAGAAACTGTACTAATGAAAATAAACTAATAACATGCTAATCATAATAAATAAATCAACAGTAATTGACAAATATAACAAGGTGAAAAATAATCTCCTCCGATTTTACCTAATAGGTATGTCCTATATTACACAATTGTTTTTAGTAAATGTAAAATTGACCCGAATATTTTTTTCGGTAATTTTTATACTATCTTGGTCGACAACTTCCTAGATACCCTTTGACCCCCATACCGAAAGAAATCTTTCACGATTTTCTCGAATTCTAAATCGGAGGTTACTGGGAAAATTCTTCTCACAACACCTAAAAAAAGTCACATAAATGTTTAATAACATATTTCTAGCTCATTATCATTTAGTTGATTATCATTATCATTTAGTTGGTATGTTATTTTCACCATCGTTATATATATTTGGTTAGTTATATTCTCGCATAATAACATAACTTCGCATAACAAGAAAGCTACAACAACGCTGTTATTTACTGATAGTTTCAAACTATTCCATTAAAATATAGGCAATTATTTTACTAATATTTAAAATGAAAAAAATAAGTACGATACATTTGTGTAATAATTTTTATAGTAACTCACCTCTTAACTCCTCTACAGCTTTTAAACCCTGGATTTTAAATTTGCCTTTAGTTCCTATCCAAGAACACTTACAGGCTAGCTCATCTGCAAATAGCTTACTTAAGCATCGCCTCGTCAACTTGCCAGCATCCGATCCTCCTACGAGAAAAGTTCTTCTCTAAAACAATATTAGTTATTTGTTAAAATTTGTTTTAAATCTCACTGAAAACTATTACCAGGTTATAACAATTCCTCTCGTCTGTTAGTTTCTTCTCCAAATCACATATGTGCTCAAAAGTTTTTAAAGGTAGTTGTGGAAGATCGCTGTCATCCTCAGATGTGCTAGTACTTCCCATTTTTTCAAGAATTATGTCTATTTTCGACTCCAGTATAACACCATGTGCTTTTAGGTCTAATAAAGCCTGAACAGTTTGGAATTGAACTCTAACAGACTCTGAAATTATAAAATTATTTTAATATTTCACATGACCTAATCAAAAAATAGTAAAACATCAAACCTCACAATATAGAACACAATACATAGAGAAATATTGCGAAAAGAAATCTCGGGTTTGTAGCAATTCATTACATAGAGAAATAAGTAAATATATGAATAAGGAGGGCACACTTACCAGTTGTATATCTGGAGATATATACGGAAAACGAACCACTTAGAAGTTGTACCAGTTCCTTCACCTTCATTAAGGATCTTTAGAGTGATGTACGATTTGTTTTATTGATTATTTGTAATTGAATTTAAAGAAAACATGTGAAATACAAGTAATACTTGTCTAATACAGATATTTTTGAGGTCCTGTTGGGGACGATATAACGTATAACCCAAGTAGCTGTGACATTGGACGAATTGGTAGTTAATAGCTCGCTATCGTCCACTTGGAGATATTCATCACGAGACAATCTGGACAATCTGGAGGAGTGGGATTGCACATTAACTTCACCTAGTAATTTGTCCTGCTTTGCGGAAAAACTGACAGCAGTTTCCTGTATCTGAGGTACTAGCCACTGTCCACCCTCACGGCAGCGGTAAGGTAACACGGCGAACGTGAGTACTATTTCATTAGCAATAATGAAATAGTACTCACGTTCGCCGTGTTTCACAATATATACACATATATATATATATATATATATATATATATATATATATATATATATATATATATATATATATATATATATATATATACATATATATATATATATATATATATATATATATATATATATATATATATATATATATATATATATATATATATATAGCCACTGTCCACCCTCACGGCAGCGGTAAGGTAACACGGCGAACGTGAGTACTATTTCATTAGCAATAATGAAATAGTACTCACGTTCGCCGTGTTTCACAATATATACATATATATATATATATATATATATATATATATATATATATATATATATATATATATATATATATATAAATATATATATATATATATATATATATATATATATATATATATATATATATATATATCTATATATATATATATCTATATATATATATATATATATATATATATATATATATATATATATATATATATATATATATATATATATATATATATATATATATATATATATATATATATATATATATATATATATATATATATATATATATATATATATATATATATATATATATATATATATATATATATATATATATATATATATATATATATATATATATATATATATATATATATATATATATATATATATATATATATATATATATATATATATATATATATATATATATATATATATATATATATATATATATATATATATATATATATATATATATATATATATATATATATATATATATATATATATATATATATATAGTTATAAATGATCAATAAAACAAATCGTACATCACAAAATACAAAAACATGATAATGAAACTAATAACAATTCCAGTAGATGTGTTTAGATTCAGAATCAGAAGTCAGAATCAGAATAGTCTTAATTTTGATGGTGTTGATATTTTCAATAAATTAATTTATATACCGCATTAAATAACAAAAGTTACTAAGAACTAAATATGGTTTGATTATATTTCATATTTTCTTTTTAAATAAAAATAACTAAAATTAATCGATATATAATAAGTATTTTTACTATATTGCACAGTTTTGCTCTATACGGGTATACATTAAATAAAAGATAAAATTTGTTATGAACAAAATTAGGTGTGATAATTTTCCATAATTTTTTTCACAAAAAAAACCTAATTTTATTTATCAATTAATTTATTAGTACTTATTTAATTACAATACTTTGCACAATTATCCTCTATCAGAGCATAAATAAAATAATATCATAATACATCATATCAACATTAATTTACACATTTGCAGTTAATTATACACGATTATAAAAATTCGATTAATGATTCATCGTCTTAACATTTTTTTTTGTCGGACTGGTAATATGATTGACTATTTTTGTCGGACAGTGCTATATTTAGTTCAAAAACGTACCAATCTATCACGATTTTTGTTCCAAATTTTGAAGTCGCAAAATATAACCTGCCATAACTGACATATTCAGGTTGTCGGACTGAAAAAACGAGGCAGAAATATTGTGGGACTATCTTATTTAGGCGGACTACCTTATTTAGGGTACGGACTATCTTATTTAGGCAATTATGAGCGACTGCCATTCAAAATTAGGTTTTGTGCAATAACAAAATGGTACCCCGCTAGAGTGATATGTTGCAGGTGTCGGACTCGACAATCGCGCACTCTTTTTTTTCGGAAAAAAAATATCTTTCGATGTGACGCATAATCTTGCAGTTATAATAAAAAAAATGGATTTTGGAAATAAAAATTCGTAACCGCGCTAGAACGACAGGTTTAGATGCTGCGCGTCCGGAAAAACGTCCATCCCGTACTCTGTGCCCCCAAATTTACCAGTGTGGTAGACTCGTTAAAATGAAGCCTTAGCGACTTCATTTTAACAACCATTTTTACCACTTTTGTAATAATTTTCAAAAAAAGACGCTGTATTGGGGACTATTAGTGTTTTCCAAAAAAAAATAACATGGCTTAACAAAAATACTATTGCTTTCATAAGATTCCAAATCTTATGAAAGCAATAGGTTAAGTAAAAGCAATAGGTTAAGTAAAAGCAATAGGTTAAAGCAATGGTTAAGTAAAAATGTTAACAACTATTATCTATATTGTTAATTTCAATTCAATTTTAATTTAAGTGTAATTTCTTGTTAACATAAGAGTGTCTTAATATTGATAATTGCTGTTGAAAATATGTGAAATTTGACAAAATTTAGTTAACACCATGGTTCTTTATGGAATCGGGCAGTGTTGCGTTTTGATATAAATTAGTACATCTTATGCGATAATAGATAACATGGGCAACGAGCAGTACAAACCAAGAGTACCTATTACTTTGCTTGAGTTAGTACATTTTTTAGGTATAAAAAGAATCATGACATTGTGAAATTCCAATATGTTGATGAACCATGTGTCGCGTAAGGTTTTCTTTTAGTTTCGCTTTATATGGACAGTAAGTACAGTGAAATTGTGGTTCTCGCTTGCATTCATACCTAGTATGCCTCACTAGGGCATTTTTGCGCTTGTATCTCCTTCCACAGCTCTCACACCAAAATGATGTAACTGACTCTGAAATTGGAAAATAATCATTTATCTCATTCTCATTGCAAGCTCATTTATTTTCAATATTAATTAATTAAATATTTTGATTTCAAATATCACTAGTGATTCAATTATTTCCTTAAATTATTATATTATTATTTATTAAAAAGACATTTTTTCGAGGTCTTGAATAATTTGAATTTTCTAAAATATTCATGAAAGTGGAAAAATTTCCGGTTATTTCTTTAAGCTTGTGGGATATTCGGTAAGAAAATTTCACACAATTAAATTATAACTATTATGCCAAAATGGAACAGTTTTATTACGAATGACAAAAATCCATTCATCATAGTGAGCCATGGAACAACAAAAAGAGCTACGGCCTACGGCCCTGGTCAAGTTCCACCACCTTGACTCATTGTATTTCCGCAAATCGCTGATTTATTAGATTGTGTTATTGAAAATGTCTCGTTTTGGAATGGAAAGTCAAGATATTATTAGGGAGGAAGTTCTACACTTAATTCCAGATAATACTAAAAAATCCAAAGTGAGTGTTTGGAAGTAGTTCATGAAATTTTGTAGGGGAAAAACTTGAGCAGCCGATAGGCAAAATAAAAATTCATCAGTATACATCTCCTGGATGAGAGGCCATTTAATTCAGATAAATTAAATTAAAAGAAGAGGTGTATAAAAGTGGTGGAACATTATTTTATTTTTGATAATTATTGTGAAAACCCTTAGGAACGAATATAAAAAGAAGAAAACAAAAAAAAATCCCGAGTACCTATAGAGTCAATAAAAAGTTTAGCATTTTAAAAAGTAAAATGGGATTTTTTTTGGTGAAATTAAATGCAATTTTCTACACCAATTTTCTACACTTTAGTTACACCAAATTTCTATAAATAATTTCAATACGTCTTATATTATTGTCACGTATTAACTATCTAAAACAAATATCGGTGGAGTATCATTTATTTCTGAAAATTATTCTCACGTTCTTCCAGCATTATAAATAATATGCTTAATAAAATGTACATTTTCTTAGTGAAATAAAATGTCATTTTCTATCTTTAGTTACATAAATATTTTATAAATAACTTAAAACATATCATATTTTCGTTTCTCATTAACTTGAATGAACATTATTTATTTTTGATAATTATTTTGAATTGAGATTTTTAATATATTATAATAATATATGATTTATAATATATTTGAGATTTATAATATGTTAATAAAATCTGAAATTTCTTAGTGAAATAACACCATTTTCCAAGTTTAGTTACATGAGCTTTTTATAAATAACTTAAAAACATATGTTATATTTTCGGTTTTTATAAATTTGATTTACTAATATTGGTGGACCATCATTTAATTTTCATAATATAACTTAAATTCGAGCATAGGAAATGTATCTATCTATTCATTGTTATCTATACCGTACAAGTGCCGCAGAATAATACAGCACTCGTAACGCCGCGTTGTGATGATAGATAGCCAAGGCAATTGGTAGTTTTACCACGCAACAAGATGAAATTTGGTGGGATCGTAAAATTAAATGACCTAATCATAACTGAGTTTGCGACCATGGGGAGGAACTATTTTGGAAAGATAGCTGCCAAAAGCAGTTTTTGGCGAGAACATATCTCTTCCCATTGGTACTATGAAAAAAAAGTTAAGTAATAAATTGAAAAGCATAAAATTCTACATAAAATATGTTCTATGTATTTTTTATGGTAATGTTCCAGTGGGGCCTTTTTTGTACCTGCTTTCTTCCATGTGGGCTAATTGATATGTGCAAAGTAATATAAATATCTAGTGTTATCTAATGCATTTACACAGTTTTTTGCATTGCATGGCTATGACCAGCCAGTTTTTTGTCCATATTTTTGAATTGTTATTTATGCATATGTACCTATTAAGTAATATAGGCTGAGTAAAACCAAGAAAGGATACGAGACAGCCATAATCTCATAATTGCTTTAAATATGTTCGTTCACAATAAATATATGCTTATGCCATATTAACAAAAATTAATTTTATTATCGTTAAATAATAAAACGTATGTGTGGTGGAAACGAGTTACATATATATATATATATATATATATATATATATATATATATATATATATATATATATATATATATATATATATATATATATATATATATATATAAAACTAAACATAAACAACAGATCTTTCAAAATATAACTTTATTTTCTTACTTACACATTTTAATGAGTAAATAAAACATACCTATTTAAAAATTACAGAAAGTTCTACGTATGAAAGAGGTTTTTGAAAAATTAGAATAGGTTCACCTTAATGAAAATAAGAATACCGTCAATTTAAGTGGACCCCATAAATAATACATGAAAATCTATGATTGCATTAATCGTTATGTCTACTTATATGCCGAATCATGTTGGACTTCTGCTTAGTTTTAAAAGAACAAACGACACACTTGAAAATCGCCTTTTTTTCACACTCATACTTTTTGTGTCTCCAAAGTGACTGCCTCTGTTTGTACTTCTTCGAACACACGTAGCACGTATAATCTGAAATTATATTATATTAGGTATATTAAGAACAGTTTAAAATAGATATACCTACTCATAATAAAATACTTAAATTAAACGTATGTTGTTACTCATAGTAAGCAGGTACCTAATAATTAGGCATCAATAAAGAATTTTAGTGGCATTGAAATTTAGTGACATGAAAATATAGAAAAACAGTGTTATTAGTAAATATATGTATATATATATATATATATATATATATATATATATATATATATATATATATATATATATATATATATATATATATATATATATATATATATATATATATATTCAAGTATCAAACGCCGCTATATATGATATAGATATCTAAGACTTAGCTAACTTGCGAATTAACCAATAGCCCGATGTACGCTACCTGCAATACTGCTGACGTCAGAGTCGGGAAAATTAGGTACTCACAAACGTCCCTAGATGTCTGACACTTATCTTAACTCACCAATTGGTCATATATATACCTGTATTATTCGCATAATCTTATTACCAATGTTTACAGAATAAATAACGGTTATCGCACGGGCATACCGCTTGTGCTTTCCTCTTCATCGCAGACCACCCATGGGGAGCGAGGAACCCAGCGCATACACAGTGCGTCAGGTTCTCGCTGCGAAAAGTTTTTATTATTTGTATTGTAGTAACATGCCTACGGTATATTGTTCAGTAGATGGTTGCACAACAAAACGTGGAAGTGGATTATCATTTTTCCGGTGTCCAAAAGATGAAGCTAAGTGAGTTTACATTTGTTTTAATTATTATATTTTACGGTAAACTCAATCAATATTACTCCTTTGTTTTTTCCGAATATGCTACAATTAACAGAAGATAATTTATATATTTTTTAAAGGTTTACTTAGGTATTTCGCCAATTTTAGTTGATTTAAATATTTATATTGAAATCTGTATACTCGCGTATACATTAATTATTATTACAAACAAATTGGCTCCCAGAAACAACTATTTTCCGAGCTAATTCTCCGCGAATATTGAATTAGACTGGAAACTCTTATCAAAGCTACCATTAATAGTAATTATTTCTGGTAGACTCTTTGTTTGTAATAATCATCAATGTATTTTGTAATATAGTAGCACAATGACAACAAATGATATAATAGAACAATGTAATTTGGAACATAATAGCTTCCGAAGCTATTTGGAAAAAGCCGAAAATTCCCGATTACGTATTTTTTGTCTGACTATTTAAAATGATATACCTATAACAAAATAAATTTCACGTTTGCATTGCTGCTTTCTCTGCTCTACCCGCCGACGTTTTTAGATTTTCAATCTGACGTTTCATTTCTTCGCAACCATCATCAACTCCCTTTTCAACTAGAATTATTGTTTTTTTTAGTTCGAAACATCGGAAAATGTTAAGTGCTATATCGTTGGATTTAGAATTAAAATTAGAGTTTATTAAGAATAAATATCATTTTGCGATTATTTTGGAAGTTGATAATGGTTGCGGAGAAACCAAAGGAAATCCAAGAACACAGGCTTGTAGAGTATGAAAAGTCACACGAGAACGTATTTTTTTCTGTCACAGCATCATATTTTGTCCGATAAAGTTCAGTAACACGAAAGAGTCAATTCTTGGTAAATTGTCACTCTGTAGAAACCCCGGCTCCATTGTTTCAGCTCTGACACAAAACAACGAGAGTAACAAACGAACGAAAAATGCAACGTCAACTACAACTAACAGCAAGACTCGTTCGTTTGGTGACGTCACGAGAGCGGAACGCTCCGTTTCCACATTGTGACGACGTGGGCGTGTTAGCGCGCTTAAAATAATCAATTATCTAGTATATTTTTGGGAATTTAAAAAAAATATTATTGCTGATGCCTTGCAAATATTGGATAACATACGTTGATGGTGTTTCAAGTCATTCGAAAATAAATACAATTTCTCCATTACATATATGCCAACATTACTCCAGGCCAATGCAACGAACGAATTAGAATCTAGATATATAGATATCTAGAAAATATATATCTATTTTGAGGCATATGTGATTCATTGTAATTGATTTCGTTATATGTTAAATTTAGGGAACTGATTATTTTTTTGTGCTAAATTAGTTATACAATTGGACAATTAGTTGCGGCGACATAAATCGGTATAACTAGGGTGTTGCTTCTTAGGTTAATGTAAAATATGCAGTAATAAATATTTATTAATAGAAACTATTCCAAAAAAAATGAAGTCTATTAACCGGAATAAAAACAAAATTTGTTATAACTCATAAAATTCCTGTTATGTTGTGCGCATTCGGAACAACCCTGGTATTGAAACCGAAGGTCACACCTGGTGGAGCACTGAGACTTGCCCCGTAAACCTCACCAAGTAAGTGTCCGTGAACTTCAAAGAGTTACAAAGAAATCTACGGGCTGTGCGACAACTGTTATGTATTCTGTAAACTTTGCTTATTTCACAACCAATCATTTGAAATTATGTCTTCAATAAGTATCTGATATCACGAAATCATCCACTTCAAATATACTTACAAAAATATTGTAAATTAATTGTAATAACTCATGTAATTACACTTAAATATTCTATATATTTAAATTACGATAATTATATAACGATAATACCATAACTATCGTATTTATTACATTACACTTGCAAAAGAACCAATAAATAGTTACGAAAACTTGATAAGTAATAGCTACTTAATAAGTATTTTATCCACGATTTGTTTAAATAATTTAAAGACCTTGATTCTTAAATTTATAATACTTTGTAAGGGTACTTGCACAATCTCATAAGAATGATTGTAAAAATATCATAAAAGACGATGTGTTTAATTTACTTTTTTCTTGTCTCTCATTTCTTTTAATTTCGATTAAATTAATATTGCTCGGTGTCTTGATATACTACTTTATAATTATAGTTTTAAAAAAAATTACATCAACTATAATAAACAAACACAAAATATTCAAGAAAGCAATATATCATCCTTGTGGCACCTCTCCTTGTGTAGATTTAAGTTAAATCTCTGTTTACTTTTATACGGGCAAGCATCGCACTGAAATGAGGCTTCCTTTTGGCATTCGTATTTGATATGCCTCCAAAGAGACTGCTTCTGTTTGTACTGTTTACAACATCTAACACAAGCATAACCTAAAACTAACCAATAGCAAAATTAGAATAGCTTAAAGTATTAGGTATGGCATTGTTAAATATAGAGTAATTAGAAAAATACATTAAATGATCCAAAAACATAACATAGTCAAACCAGATAGAGATTTGGAGTTGTCTCACTTGCAGTGATACTACAAGTAACCGTCTGCCCGTACACCGCACCCGTTAATACACGTTGACCGTACGCCCGTGACACAGATGCCTCAGACAACCGGCGCTAGATGCCGCCCCACTGTATGTCGCTCCAAATTACCTACTCATATTTAGCAAGTACTGTGACGGCACTCGATTCGATTCCATCCAATTCAATTCAATTCGATACAGAGCGGAAAATAACTGGACGGTAACCCGACCAGACGGAACCTCCTGTATTGTTGTAAATATTTTAGATTCAAGTTACTGAGGGTTACATAGAGGACAGCTCAGTCTCATTCAATACCCACAAACTCTCTACTGTCTCCCTCTGCCGGCTGATCCTCTCTCACTTAGTCGACTCGAGGCGACTTTACCTGAAGGAACGTTACATAGCCGAGCCTAACGCGTGACGACCCAGTCTCATTCAGCATCCACAAAAATAAAAGTGCTGAGCGCGCCTAAAGAAGTTTTTACTTCAAAAACATTTACAATGACTAAGAATAATATTTAAATCGTATACATACATAAATGTTTCTAATCCTTTCGAAGACCGGATATATACGCTAGGGAATGTAGCAATTTAATAGAGGGATTCAAAAAGCTAATTGTAATATTTATTCGAAACTTAAAATATAACCAAGAAAATAACTTCACACTAGATTGAAATTAAAATAATTCATATTAATAAGTTACATTATCTTCAGCAATACGTAATTTTATTGCCATCTTTCAGATTATTATTGTTAGAAATACCTATTACAAAATGTGGAGCTATTAGAATACACATTTCAAAAGCATTTAAATATTGATTTTAAAAGTTATAAAATCAAAAATACAATTCCTTCAACTTCACTCATTCGTGTCTGCTTTTCTCAGCTTAATCCTCTCGGAAGCCTTGGATAGTATTGTACCAGTTTTCAATTCAATCTCTCTGATTGTTACCTGACTATCAAACATCTTTAGACAGTCTACAAAAAAAAAATTCACATTATAAAGAGCATCAAGTTTAGTTTTTGATTTATTGGATGAATGAAATATATCTTTATTCAACGAATACCAACATCATAAATGGGAAAAATAATAAATATAGAGTTTTTACTGTAAGTAATATACACTTTTAAATTATTTATTTTATGAGCAAATTGACAAATTTTTATTACCTATCAGCACCGAAAACAATTTTGTTTTAGAAAATGGCTTCTTCCCTTTATGCCCCTGAAGACTATACAGTTTCATAATATTGTCATCCAACATTTTTGCTAAGATCCTTCTTATGCATTCCTTATAAGAATTGCCACCCAATCGACTAAGGTTCCTTACCTATAAAATTAAATACTGCGGCATCTTCATATTTCACTAGCAATATTTTAAATAGTTGAATTCTGAAATATGTTTCAGAATTCAAGTTGTGTCAAATTTTGACACTGTGTTAGCGTCAGTTTAGCAAGTTTAATTTTAGCAAAATTGAAATATATTTACTGGTAGTAAATTATATTTCGGGATAATCACGACGGGTTCAGGTGTGACATGAGTAACACTGTACCGCATCGTTCGTATTATATTGGCTATAAATTAAATGGATCAAAGCAGTAAAATTTTAAGATAAAAAGAAAAATTACCAGTAATCCAAAATTATCTACGTCCAGTAATAATGTTTCTACTTCTTCCAGTTCCGTTAAAGTTTTAATTGGAAACATATCGTAAACATCAATGGTATGAATATTACTATTATCAATTTCAACATCTAGTTTCACTGAAATCAGATCGAGGACGGACGACAATAGATTTTTATTACCCTCCATAGTTTTTGCCAATTGTCTAACATCTCTTTGCAATCCACTTAACATCCCTTCTTGCTTCACTTGGTTGGAAATAATTTGACTCTGGATTTTGTAATCACCTGCATATAAAATTAATATTAATTGAGACATTATAATAGTATATTATTCAACGATCGGTAATGTAGATAATCTCGGTGATGTAGGTAATGTAGGTAATCTACTCACGTAGATGAAGTTTAGCGTCACAAGTGAGTTATTACTATTACCGCTAGTTTAATACTTTATACGATTATAACAATAAGTATTAAGGTACAAGTAGGCATTGGCTGTTTCAACCGTCATGTGTTAACAATTTATGGAAACCACATAGTGCAGCAGGTACGTCAACTGACTCAAAATATACCCAAGTGAGTAGTGGTGATTTTTCTACGTGATTCACGTCTTATCAAAGAAAACACTTAATTACTAAGTGGTTAATGGTGTATCTATTTTCTTTTAAATTTATATAATACCCTGTAATAAACAAATAGTTTCTTGGAAAAAAATATATTACCATTAGCTACATATTTATTGTACTATGCCTACATTTTTGAAGTTTAATAAAATTCCATAATGTTTCCATTTAGTTTAAAGAGGGACCTAAAAAATATAGGCATGTTCCTTATATCGCTATAATAATTGTGCACCCTGGCAATAAATAATCTATATCTATGTTCAATACTTTTATTTATGAAAATAATATTTTTTAACCATCTTCCACGTCACCAACGTAACTCTCGAAAATCAAAATTGTAAGAGGAGATGGGGCCCTAAAATATAGTGGAGCCTGAACTGTCTGAACCATTTCTGGGGGTTATATTTCTAATGACAATTTTTTTTCTTACGTGGGAGTTGAACTCAAACCACTAAGGAGTATTTCGTTGTATGCTAGATAAGCAAACTTTTTGTCAATCGGTTTCCATAATAGGACAAGGTAGGTATTCATTCCTGTGCATATTTTTGTTCCGATTAAGAACATTTCACATCAGTAAAGAAACATAATAAGTTGTGCATAGCACTGTGTGTAATTGCTTTTGGCCGATATGCCTTTTATTAGATGCTGTAACAATACAACTTATATAGAATTCCTTTAAAAGTGATAGTGACTCATACGCGCTGTGTTCGTCGCCTACATATTAGGGGTAAAGAGCGATGGTACTCCCCTCCTATCGAGGTCACATCTTTAGCCAAGAATATTGGCGCGCGCTGTGTTCGTCTACCGCAGTTAAAATAAAGCCGCAGTCTCCGCCTTGGCCACTGAAACGCTGTCTGAGGCATCTGTCTAAAAGAATTGTAGTATAGTACACTTCAAAAGTGCAGAAAAAATGTGTTTGCACTCCCCGGACAATCCAGCGATGTATGAACATTTAATTGTACCTATTTCTACTTTGTCTTCCTCAAAGATGAGTTTGCCAGTAATTTCGTGGAAGCTCGTCAGAAATTCACTGATGTGAAAACAAAAAGAAAATATATCTAAACCTGTTTTTTCAGTTGTTCTGTTACAACTGTATAAAATTAAATATTTCACGTTTAATAGCTCTTCAGCTTCACTTACCCATCTACTAGTTGAAGTAGTAATTTTAAGTAAGAAAATAAAGACTTAAACCATAAATAGTCCTTTATGGTCACTGTCGCCCATTTTGCAACTTAAAAACTGTAACTTTTTCTAAACGGCTCGTTAGAATAGTGTCCAATTTAGCACTTATATTAATCAACACACGAAAAATTCCCGGGACAGACGAGGATGCCGACTCGGCATGTCCTCAGTGCAAGTTCGAAAGCTCCACAAAAACACACACAATTAATTAAATAAGTTTTAAAATGTACCAGTTATGCTCAATTTTTCGGTGTGTAATTTAATGTGTCCAATTGAGCCATAATATTTACAGTTCTAAAAAGTGAAACTTGCACAATGTTTTTCATGGTGTCTCGTCGACAAGACGTATTTCTCGGTGCGCTCGCATAAACGGTTTCATTCGGTGATGCCTATATTTCTCCATGATTCGTCTCCTCTAAATAACAGGCACGGTAATAGAAAACGTTTATACATCTAGTATGGTACGTTTTGGTTCCATTCATGTCACACTCCAGCACAGTCAGTTCTTACGCAAAACAGCTCTCAGCTCACACAGAAAACGTGAAAAAACTGACTTGGATAGACAGCGCCAATAACTAACTAAATAGGCTATAATATTTCAACAATTTCGAGAAAAAAATTGAAGTTTATGCTATATTCATCAATTTTTTGCCCTGAATTTATTTATGAAAAGAAAAATACAGCAATGCATTTAAAATTTTGGAGAAAAATCCATAAAACAGCATTCATTTGAAATAACGGGTTCTATTTTGGGATAAATTACATTACGCATTCATCACAAGATAAATATACATTTGATATACATTACATGAATATACATTTTGAACGAGGCATAACACTATAGGCCTTTGATGAGCTAATCCAGAAAAAAATATTTTTTTCTGATGAGACATCGGGGACTCTCCCTCACCCTTTCGTTGAAAGATAGAGGAAAATATCAATATCATAATATAATTTTTTCGCAATGAAACCGGCTATCCATACCTGAATATGAAACCGGCCATTTCTGAATGGGACACATTTCTGAGAAAAATTCAATTCGGCTGTAGATTGCGCCCCCTAGCGGCTGAGCTACGGCTTATGAAGATTTTATTCATAAGTAGTATTGAATACAATATTTTGGTATTCACTCTTCAGGTATTGACATACTATAATCTGAGAGTGATAAGTGATTTATTAATTTGTATACTCCAGATACTGATTGTGATGTATGATTTATGTAAGGCCCACGTTGGGATGATAAAATTGAGATATATGAATTAAGAGATATTATTTTTAAGCCCTACCTATATGAGATAATTGTTATCTGTATAATATGTAGCCCTATGTTGGCTGTATTATGTTATTATAATATAATTGTTATATTATATCTATTCGTTTTTAGGCTTTTGCAATAATATATTTTAGATTGAAATAATATATTATTGAGAAACATTTAATCTGATTATAGGATTACTCTATTTTCTGCCCTATTGAATCCTTCTCTGTTTTATGGGCGTCAGTTCTATGAGAACTAATTTTTATTTTAATTGAAGGATCATTTTAGTAATGAGCACTCTATAGTCTTAGAGGGGGTCCAATTAGGTCTATTATATAAATTTCTTTAAAAGATTATTTCTAAGATGAAGTTACTGGCTCAAAACAATGAATTTGATAGTATGCCAAATTTTATTAAATTAATTAAATTTTACTGAAGCTCAAATTATATTCGTTTTATATTATTTCCTGAAACTTTCACAAAACAAGAAAGAAGAAGTTGATTGCATATGACTCTGTTTATTGACAGATATGGTTAATAAAATAAACAAAACCTTAAAACCTTAATCCTATCCTGCGACAAACCTACGTAACTTAAATCTATTACATGGGACCAGGTCCTCTGACACAATATTCCTTAATAATAGCAAATTTTGAATTGTTTATTACCTTGAAAAATATGTTAAGCCTTTTATCACCACGGACAAAACTTATCACCTTCTCTGGTTTCACTGGTACACGAACTAACAAATGCCGCTGGGCTCTGGCGGTCAAAAAATTCCGCTATACTCTGTT
>CAXKVY010010853.1:0-10000 GCA_964058915.1 Tetropium fuscum
TACGAAACAATCGGGTTGAACGCCTTAGATATGCTAGGGAACACGAATATTGGGGTAATGAGGAATGGAGCAATATCCTATTCACTGACAAGTCAAGGTTTTGTCTCAGATCACCGGATAGACGTGAAAGAATTTACCGTAGAACTGGTGAGCGTTTCTTCCAAAACCATTTTGCGCCTAGAGTAAGTTATGGAGGCGGTTCGGTAATGGTGTGGGGTGGCGTGAATATGGAAGCCCGGACGGACTTAGTCATAGTGAATAGGGAAGCTATGAGAGCAGATAGGTGTATGAGAGACGTTTTGAAACCATATGTTGTTCCTTTTGCGCCGTTCATCGGAGACGATTTTATGATGATGTATGATAATGCCTGGCCGCATGTTGCACGAATCATTAATGAGTATTTAGCCGAGGTTGATATCCCACTAATAAATTGGCCTCCTCGAAGCCCAGACCTAAACCCAATTGAACATGAAAGGGATGCTCTTGGCAGGAAAGTACAATCTGGTGTACCAGCTTCTACAAATTTATAGCAGCTTAGTGGTTTTAGTTGAAGAATGGCAGCAAATCGACTAGGGTTACATCCAAAACCTAATTAAGGGCATGCCAAGACGAATTGCAGCAGTTATTCGTGCACGTGGGGGAAACTTTATTTTCAGGTCGTTTTCGTTATGGTTAAATTTTTAAAATTGTTATAGAAATAAATGTAAAATGTAACGTTTTTCTAAAACCCTTGTATTTTTAACAAAAAAAACTTATTGTAACAAATTAAAAAAGAAAATGTAAGGAATAGATGTAACTTGATAAAAAAATAAGAGAAATTATAAGGTGTAAGGTTGGCCACTCTATATATTGTTTTAAAGTTAGAGTAAAAAGGCACTTTTTATTTCACCCTGTATAATATGGATATTTGCCTAGTTTTTGTAAATTTAATCCTCTGTGAGAACCTGTATAAATTTAGCTACTAGATGAAAAAAAATTAATCAAATCGGACTTAAATTAACAAAGTTATTGATAAGCTAATTGATAAACTTCATCGATATTTTGAGCGGATCGATTATTTTGCCGGTGAGTGTATTTTAGATCGAATCTTATATTTCGAGATAACCGTTGTGAGATGAAGAAAGACGACAAATTGAATAATTAATTTTTTTCCCAAAGTTCCCAAAGAAACATCACCGCAACTCCCCCTAACGACATAGGACACTATTTTGCATTCAAGCCTATCTAAGAGATGGAAGCAATGCTACCAATATTCTAAAAGTCTATGTATCGCCCACCATGCAATGCCCCATTGATGGTTTCTGACAATGGCACGAAATTTAAAAATCAACAGCTCTACCGTGCTCTACATACAGTCATTCTCCAGTGCAGTGCCTATATGTTAGTTGTACACAGATAGCGGGTAAATCGTTCTACGAATTAAATTCATTATTAAATCGATTATGGTTATTACTATCTTACTAACAAAGATTAAAAGATCATGTGAGCGAGGTCTAGGATTAGGATCCGCAAATCTGTCCACTACGCCTATGAGACCACAGCCGCAAAACCGCCGTCACCATAAAAACGGAACGTAGGAAGTGAACGTAATGAATGCGGGATGGACGCCATAAATAATAACAGAGATTCATGAGCGGCGTGCCATTGTGTGTAAACATCCATTACGGCTTGTACAAAATTACAAATGAATGCCTATGAACAAACGTCGGTACTTAAGCGGTTAATGTCGGGCTTTGTTGGGCGCCAAGGGTGGCCCCCGCTAAATGATAAGATGTCCACCCTGAGAAATTACCGTTATTCCCGTAATTAACATCCATCAATTACGCTATTGCGATTGCGGACGCCCTATAATTTCCTCGACATCTCTTTGCATAGCTGCGCACTCATTTGTTTCATAAATTACAATTCACTTAAATTATTGCTTGGCTTTGTAATAAGAGTATGTGATTATGCTAATTCGACTTTATTTATTGTGCGAAGCTCGCCCGGGACGATTTTAATGTTTGTAAGGAAAGTACTCAATTTATAATGTAAGCTTATTATGCTATATTGTGGCGGTTAATAGTCTGTTACAAATTTGTCGTCGAGTTGTGGGTTTATAGCCTGATCAAATGGCGTTCAAAAGTGCCTGTTTCGTAACATGACTCCGGTAGAATGTTTCTCAAGGGAATTATATGTTTTTAGGGGTACTGAAGACGAATCTGAAGTTTGTTGCCTCGTAGCAGTACCGGCTAAGGTTTTTACAGGCTTACAGGTTTTTCGCTCATATGTTCCAAACGACACATCGTGCGGAAAATATCATTAAATCTGAAGAGCATTAAATTCTGCGTCGAATGACCTCCCTATGTATCAAATTGACCATATTAGTAAGGTTAGGAAAATCTGACTGCCATGTATTTGTTATTTGAGATTCAATAGAGGGTTTTGGGCATTTCTTAGTATTTAAACCTATTATACGTCAAACTTTAAACCCATTTCTCTACAATTCAAGCCCAAATTGTTTTTTTAGACCCATGAATTAAATATACAAATGATTTTAAATTAAAATGTATGTTTTCCATGGACGTATACGTCGCATATTAATTTTAACATTTCTTACGCAAACCACACGAGAAAAACTCTTCTTATGCTTAGATCCGTCATTCTCCAAAACAATACAATTATGATATTTCTGAGACACTCTTTCTGCATCAATTAGTTAGCTGCTCCTACCTTTTATGAAAGTTTTATTGTAATATTATCTTCGGGGTAATGCTTGGCCGTTTCGCTATTTAAATTGGTTTTGTAGCTAATGAATATTATACTGAATACTAATTTACCAATACCGGAAACCATAAATTTAGTGACAGTTCTAACTGCCAACTGACCCAAGGAATAACGATTTATGATTTTACTGTCGCATCTTTAAGAGTCCCTGATTTTTAATAAATTAAAATCCCTAAAATTCTAAGAAGGTCCCATTTAATGTGGACCTTCTTAGAACTTTTTGCCATAAACAAAGGACAAATGAACTTTGGGTCGATATCATACTTTCCGAAAAAAGATTATAGGCCTTGACATTACCATTTTGTTACATGCTTTACACCTTTCGATCGAATAGATTTTCTGCACTTATTCCTTACCTATGCATACTCCGTTCAGGTCGGAGCATCGAAGAACAAGACACATCAGTTAATCCTGATATTGAAAAATGTGCTTTCAATAAATTTAAGTAGTAATTAAACTGAAAAGATTTTCAGTGACCAGAGCTTAGGCTACATATTCTGGCCATATTCAAAACATCTTAAATCGTCTAGAAAAAATCACTTGTGGTTCCGTTCCGAGTTTGATTAGGTAGGTTTGTACTGTTTGTAACATCGAAATATGACATACAAAATTTTCAAAGGATCCCACAATTGCCGCAATGGGAGATCGGGGCAGTATAACTTTTCTTACAGCAAGCTAAAATCGCCACTATAAAGGCGCTTTCATTCAACAATTCGCTTTCATTCGTTGTTATGTTTTGATATAATACTAATAACTAATCAATTTTAACACCAAACCCATCAAAATAATACACTAAGTTAAAGAAGAACTGTATTACTTCAATTTCAAGAATTATTGTTGACCCCACTTTACCACAAAACGTTCGATGGTATTAGGCAATTTGGGCATCCAATGAATGCCAATGTTGCCGATGTGACACGGCCGAGGAACGTGTAAAATGGATCCGTAATATTTGAATGGGAAACATTCTTATTCTGCATCACATTCACCATCCAATTGTTTTATGATATGACGAAAGGTATATAATGTTTTTTTTTTGTATACAAACACCAATGGCATTTACTATAATTACAATCTGATCTGAACTTAGATCAATGAGTAATATTTTTCTAACCTAATTTACTACTGTTACAAAACTTATATCTAAGGACTTACTCACTAGTGTTCCTTATATTTTTCTAATACTTAATTACACTAATATTAATGTGTACACAGGCACTGTTCTCTGCTTTTGCACTAACACAAAATTATACTAGCTCGAAGGGTTTGATCCTCCTGAGCCTTCGAATCTGGTTTGTATTGTCGAGGAGCTGGATGACTTCGACATTGACGTGACGATGAAGTCGCTGTTCGTAACTTTTGGCGAATTCGCTGTTGGTCTGGATAACGGTGTCCATTCCCATGTCCCTATGGAGGTCACTATTTCTGCAATACCAGGGGGCATTAACAATGCTCCTTAACACTTTGTTTTGGAATCGCTGGATTATATCTAGATTGCTCTTACTGGCACAACCCCACAGCTGGATGCCATATGTCCATACGGGCTTGAGAATTTGTTTGTACAAAAGTACTTTGTTATATATTGACAGTGTGGAATTTCGTCCAAGCAGCCAATACATTTTTTTAAATCTGATATCTAGATCTTCCTTTTTCTTTTTGACATGTGCTCTCCAGCGTAGCTTAGCGTCCAGTGTTATACCCAAATATTTTGCTGTATCAGCATATGGTACTTGGATATTGTTTATGCTAACAGGGATATGTCGGTCTGTCTTGTTAGTGAAATTAACATGGGCAGATTTACTCTCATTTAGTTTAATTCTCCATTGCTTAGTCCAGGTGTTGATTTTGTTAACTGATTTTTGCAGATTTATTGCCGCTTCTTGGTGATCCTTTCCCACAGCCATTATAGCAGTGTCATCAGCAAAGGTGGCAATCGTGTCATATTCTAATTCAGGAATATCACTGGTGTATAGTAGATAAAGGACTGGCCCTATTCCACTCCCTTGTGGTACTCCCGCCTTGATTTCTTTAAGTTCAGAATAAGCGTCTTCCTGCTTAATTCTAAAAGTTCTATCTGAAATATAAGACTTCATTAATTGTGAGAACTGATTAGGCAGGAGCTTGCTTAATTTATACTGCAGTCCCTCATGCCATACTTTATCAAAAGCCTGTGCTACATCAATAAATACGGTAGAACAAACTTTTCTTTCCTCCAGCGACTTTTCAATTACATCTGTGATCCTATGGACCTGATCTATAGTTGAATGACTCTCTCTGAATCCAAACTGATGGTCTGGAATTATGTGTTTGTCTTCAATGATTGGTTTTAATCTTTTAAGAAATATTCTTTCGAACAGTTTTGATATTACAGGGAGCAAGGAGATTGGCCTGTAGGACGAAGCTTCATTTGGTGGTTTTCCGGGTTTCAGGATCATTATCATTTCTGCTACTTTCCATGTCTTCGGTACATATTTTAATCTAAAAGATGCATTAATAATATAGGTAAGTTTTTGAATGGCTTTACGTGGGAGATGTTTTAGAATTTCCCCCGTAATTAGGTCAAATCCTGGGGCTTTTTTCGGGTTAATGTTTTCTTTAATTTCTTTTGCTATTTCTTTCGGGGTAGCAGGTCTGATTGCACCTTCTTCCTGGATAAGATTATCCCAGTCAATAGTGTTTTCTCCCTCATTTGGCTGGAGAGTCTCTTCAAGATATTCAGCGTACCTGTTGGCTTTTTGCATATTACTTTTTGCCCACGTACCATCTGTATTTTTAATTGGTGGGTTCTGCTGTATTGGTCTCTTTAGTCTCTTGGTAGCTCTCCAAAGTGAATAGTCAGTTGACAGTTCACTTAGGTAGTCAGTAATAGACTTATCTTTGATTTTTTTAATCTCTCTTTTGAGTTGTTGTGTGGCATTATTTAATATGGTTTTATCGGCTGGTGATCTAGATTGATGCCAGATTCTTCTGAGCCTTCTTTTCTCGGAAATAAGAGCTCTGATTTCTTTGGGGTAGTTGTTACCTTTAATTCTTGGAGTAATATCTGGAGTATTATCCCATGCAGCTTGTTGGATAACATTAACAAATGATTCTGTTTCATTATCTAGTTGTTCTTCATTTCTTAGAGGCACTGACAAATTGATACTCTCTTCAAGTTCTAATCTGAAGCTTTTCCAATCTGTTAGTTTATTTACTAATCTATGGGCTAATTCACTTTGTATAATGCTGTCACTGAACGTAAGTAATATGGGAGAATGGTCAGAGTTCAAATCCCAAGCTTCTTCCACATGTATATAGTTTACTGATACATTTCGAGTTATGAAAAAATCAATTAGATCTGGGATTTTGTTGGGATCTGTAGGCCAATATGTTGGCTTGCCAGTTGATAATGTTTCGCACTTTAGTTGATTGGCTGCTTGTAGAAGTTCTTTTCCTTTTGTGTTCGTTAACCTAGATCCCCATTGGACATGTTTGGCATTGAAATCGCCACCTATGATGAATCTATGTCCGTGACTATTTAGAAATCCTACATATTGTTCTTTTTTGAGAGCATGTCTAGGCGGACAGTAAACTGCAGCGACAATGATCTCATAAGTTTTGGTTTTTACCTTTACAGAGGCAGCTTGAAACTGTTCTGTTTTATACCCGGTTTCTTGATGATGCTTAATTGAATCCTTAATTACGATAGCACTACCACCTTTCGCTGCATTTGCTGGATGTATGGTATGATATGTTTTGTATCCCTTAAATTTAATGAATGATCCATTAGTAAAATGAGTCTCCGAAATAAGGCATATGTCAATGTTCTCTATATCTAGGACTGCTTGCAATAATATACTCTAGGACTGCTTGTATATAATGTGATCAATATTTTGTTATACTACATGATAATATCATAATGTGATGGGTGATGTATATAAAATCATTTGTTTTTCCTTAAATTCCTGAGAATCGGTTATACCTACTTGAGAACGTTGTTAAAAATGCGGTAGCAGGTGTTAAGGGATCGATATAATGAGGGTTTTTTGCTCGGGTTTTTATGTCTCATATTTCGATGTTACAAACTATACTATTTTCACCCATTCCTAACCAACGAATTTACGAATTGCCACCAAGAACGAAATACATTTAGGGACACATACCTATTCACACATTCAATTATCATTTTAATTTATGGAAACTTTTGAATAGGGCTTTACTAAAGAAAAATATGCAAAAAACATACAACTATCACACGGCACTACAGGTGATTTGATGTGATCACCAGCCTACGGGCTATTGTAACGTCAGAGGTACGATGGAGGTTCGATTATAACTGTAACCATATATTTTTATTAAAATACACTTTAGAAATTAATTATTAGGTATCCCTAATATGTTTAAAAAAAGTAATAACGCAATCTTGCCGAAAAAGTCAAAGCGTAAGGGGGCTGATGATTACCGATATTTTAGAAGGCAAATATTTGTGGATCTTCAATACGTATATTTAGACAGTACATTTACACGGAACCGATATATTTGCTGTTCCTTAATTCCCTGCCTTTCCGACCGGTCTTGACAAACAGTGAGAGACATATTTTCGAAGTCTAACATTTTGTATAAAAATGCTGTACCTGTACATATTATAAAATAGTCTATGCACCAGAATCAAACATAAATGTATGCCTACGTGGAAGACTTTAGGCAAATACATGTAGACTTTAATAAGACGTACAACTCCACGCGTTTTGACATTTTTTTCAAGGGAACTTCATGGGGAACTACTAGCAAAACAAATATTAAAAAGGTGCAAACATTTCAAAATAAAGTTTTAAGAATCGCAATAAATGCTCAGTGGTTCGTAAGAAACAATCAAACCCATCGGGAGCTTGACGTGCCACAAATTGAAGTCTTCATAAAATCATGTGCAAAGACCTTTTTCGAAACTATAAACAACTGTATAAGTGCCAGAAATTTAAACCTAAGTGAAAAGACTCGTAATAATACACTTAAAAAACGACTACTACAAGATATCTTGCTCTCCAGTAGCGATTCCGAATCCTGTGTTCTACTAATGTTAGGTTAAACCAAATGTATGTTTTTGTCCTTATTTTTAATTGTAATGTACCGTCATATTAAACACTATACCCATGTATAACATTAATTTGTTGATCTGGTATTTTAAATAAACAAAAAAAAATTAAACTAACAAATCTCCGAATAGGACAATGTAAATAAATTTTAATAATTTTCGTGCCATTGCACATTTGGACAAGTATTTAAAAATCACCTTTTTATTAACTCCGCCAGGGGCGTTACTTACAGTGGTGGATTCCCGTTTGCCGAGGAAGTTGCACGTATTATTAGTACGTCCATTTTATACTTATTAGCACGTCCATTTTATATTTTTTATCCCGTATTAGATAAATACATCCCTAAACAAATTGAACATGAAATTAATTGTAAAATTTTCTTCATGGATTTCTAAGGAATTAATAAATAAAATATCTCAGAAGAAATATTTTTATAAAATGTCAAAAAAGATGTACAGTCTGCGTTGCACAAATTTTGCCGACAAAAGTAAAGAGTGATTTTTGGAATATACTTACACAAATATTTTATTTTTAACAGCTAATAGTTAAAACAATGAACTTTTACTAGTTTGAATATCTGTGCTGCAAATATAGGCTATAGTAGAAATTTGGACCCTAGAATAAATACCTGCCTACATTAAATGTTAAATGAAAGCATAAGAACAAAGCACAAAAAAGATAAAATAATGCAAAAAAATCCGCGTGCAGGACAGTACACGTGATAGAAGTGTATACTTCTTTACCGATTCGTTGAGAGAATGAGACAGAGAGAGAGAGGTATTGTACGGTAACTGAAGTGTGACACATATGTTCGTGATTCTAAATGGTGTAGATTTCTCGAGGATATAGCATCAAATGTTGTTCCTGATTTAGTCGTGGCAATGTTCCGGTCGTTCATATCTAAACCGCATTTCTCACGAAGAAAGTGAAGTAGTGGCAAGGAGGCATCCACCGCAAAAAGATCATCATCCATTTGGATCAGATTCGAAAGCCCAATCCAGATATATCCAGCAGGATATGCATAAGTAATATTGTATTCTGGTTAATTCCGATTCTGTCATGATCGTTTACAAATTATATCAAAATTGCTCTTCGCTTTAGAACACTTGTGGGAGATCGTTGCCCAAGTCAAAGCTGCATTCGATATCTCTGTTTCTCTGTCTCTCTCTGCTCCCTCGTATCTATCATATGCTTTATCTCACTTGCGAGACGAAAATGTTATAAAATGTGTCGTGACGCGACCTTGAAAAATCAGTCTCATGCGACGAAAGAAGTATTAAGTATTAAGAAAGAAGTACAGAAAGAAAGAAGTAACTTCAAAAAAGATAATTAGAAACTTAACAAATATTTTAACAGTGAAAAAATAAACAGAAATTCATTTAATCTAAATACTGAGCAAAAAAATGGAATTGTAGAAAATTAAAAATAAACAACACATGAATCCATAATCTACAATCATGAGCCCATAATCTACACATACGGCACTGAATTTAATATTCACCTCTTCTAGCCCAGACAATGGGTGCAGGGATGGTAGACATAAGTCTTCTGATAGTCTTTCTGATAGTACACCTGAGTTTGCGATCTATGGGGGTTGCCGCTCATCGAGGGCTGGGGGGGTGGGGGGATGAAAACTCTGCATCGGGAAATAGCTTTTTAGGAAATAGCGCCGATATTGTAAGCGCTATCGAAAAAAGAGTTCAAATAAAATATGTAGAGAACAAAATTATGCATAATTTTCCACTCCCCATCGATGAAAAATCAATTTGATTTTTCTTATTTTCGCAACTACCATTCGCGATATCTCGCGAACTAATTATCGGATTTCGCTCAGCTTTAAATGAGCGTGTGTGTTTTGTCGTATTGTCGTTTTGTCATGTCTTATATCAATTTTTTTTTTTTATTTTGTAAAGTCAAAATCCGCCGAGATATGCAGTAAAAATTGCCTCTCCCCCCTAACCCTTGACCCCGTCTGCACAAACCATGCCAAAATGATGGGACACGACTTGATAGATTGAGCAAAAAAAATGTTGAATTTGAGTTGTCTGTTTTCGAAAGCCAGATCCACTCCACTATACAGGGATTTTTTAATTATCCATATCTACGGTCAATATTTGTTTATTATTTTAGGGATAGACGACAAATTCACATTTTTTTTGCAT
>CAXKVY010010853.1:15000-22406 GCA_964058915.1 Tetropium fuscum
AATACATTCAAAATGCAAATGCATGCACACTCGGCACAGGTAGGAACAAGATACACTTAAAAATATTTATCTTATAAGAACAAAAATAAAATGGATGAATTTTCTCTTAGTGGAGCGGATCTTTTGCAAACGGAAGTGACTTTTTTGAAAAAATTTTTTTTTCAACTTGTTGATAATGTTCCCCCCTACCCCCTGGTAACTTTTTCCGGTAATTGTTGTCCACCAGGGGGCGCGCGCAGCCCTTCCAATATTGTAAAAACAGGTTTTTTTTAGATTACGCGTTATCGAGGAGACGGATAGAAAAATGTTTTAAACAAGAAAAATAGGTCTCCTCGATACGCGTAATCTGGTTGTGGACCCGTCAAAATCGGTCCATTAGAACCGGTGATACAGCGGTTTTAAGGTTTTTGTTTTTAGGGGGGACAAGAAAATGGGAGAGAGCAATGGGGGTGTTGCGGGAAAGGGGGTGGGACTGGGCAGCTGATTTTTTTTTCTCTTGTAGGTAATGGTTATCGGAAGCCCAGGCCGAATTTTTTTTGAGATTTTTCAATTATGGAAGGGTTGGGAGGAGAGAGGGTGGAAAAGAGTTAAACGGGTGCATCTCCGTCCCTGATTAACCGATTTAAAAAAATAAAAATGGATTTTTTTTGTTTTTTTTATAAGGAATCGAGGAAAGCTTGAAAACAAACAAAACTCAAAAATACAGGCGTGGGGGTGAAAATAAAAACGTTATTTTTTTGTTTAGTTTTTTGTTATGGGAATGAGGTGGGAGTGGGCCTATCATATTGAAAAAGTTGGGTAATTGTTAAAACTTTCTGAAAAAAAATTACCGATTTCGTTCATTAGGGACGTCAGGGCGTCGAATCTATGTTAAAGCCCTGTAGAAGGGCGAGAAGACGTCCTACGCCCTTAAGCCAGGTCTCATTCTCAAGGTGAAGGTTTCCCCTATTAATTAAAAAAATAATAATTCCCGATCGCACCAATACCAATGACCCGATCGCACCAATGACGATGCTTGCAGCAATTTTTTGTATGCAAACTTGTATGAAAATTTGGAAAATAATGACCCAGATTCATATTGGGAATATGAAAGCGAAGACGAACCAAGTGGTAGCGACGCAGAAATAGAGATTCCAACTAAACAAGCACGCCTCGATTAGATTTAGGCGTTGCGGTTATCAGACTCGAGTCGTGATATTATGTATAAGTATATGGCCGAAAAATTGTTTATTTGTGATGTTGTATATAAATATATTATGAGAAATGTTAATTATAAATTGTGATTTATTTTTCTTTATTTCATAACCCCTCCTCCTCTTCCTTCCTGCTCTCGCTGTTACCTAAAAAAAAAATTCGTTGCAAAATTGCCCAATTAAGCATTAACAATTGAATCCGCTTCGAAAATTCATCGTGAAGAAAAAAAACCGTTGAAATGGACAACGAAATGAGAGAGTAAAGGAAGGAATCGCAAGGAATCTCTCTGTGTGTGAGACGGGATAGCGCGCGGGAAGACAGGGTAGAGTCCACGCCCACTCTTCTGCCGCTGGAGATACTGGCGAGAGAAAATGAAATTTCCCAGCGTCCCAACTCGCGCGCGTATGAAAAGTATTGATGCGATCGGGATTTTTTTTAATTAATAGACATCCCTAATGAACGAAATCGGTAACTTTTTTTTTCAGTGAAGTTTATACAATTGCCCAACTTTTTCAATATGATAGGCGCCCCTCCCCCCTCCTTCCCATAACAAAAAAAAATAGACAAAAAAATAACGTATTTATTTTCACCCCCCATGCCCGTGTTTTTGAGTTTTGTTTTTTTCTCAAGCTGTCCTCGATTCCTTCCAAAAAAATCCATTTTTATTTTTTTAAATTGGTTCATCAGGGCCGAACATACACCCGTTTAACCCTTTTCCACCCTCTCCCCTCCCACCCCTTCTCTAATTGAGCAATCTCAAAAAAACTTGGGCCTGGGCTTCCAATAACCATTACCTACAAGTATAAAACTCACTCTTTTTCTTGTCCCCCTTAAAAAACAAAAATCTTAAAACCGCTGTATCCTCGGTTCTAATGGACCGATTTTGACGGGTCTAAAACCAGATTACGCGTATCAAGGAGACCTATTTTTCTTGTTCATGTTGATGTTCTTGAAACATTTTTCTATCCGTCTCCTCGATTACGCGTAATCTAAAAAAAACCAAAAGCTTCAAATATTGTTTTTACAATATTTAAGGGCTGCGCGCGCCCCCTGGTGGACAACAATTACCGGAAAAAGATACCAGGGATAGGGGGGAACATTATGAACAAGATGGAAAAATTTTTTTTTCAAAAAAGTCACTTCCGTTTGGACCCCTTTTTTTTCGTAGATCCGCTCCACTATCTCTACTAGTATAAAATAAAGGTGTTAGTAATTAGTAAACAATAACGGAGTATAAAAGCAATATAAAATAATGAATACAAAACCATATTTAATTTTGTTTTCATTTAATTAGTGTGCTATTTGAGACTGGCAGTTTTTAACTAACATAGGTAGGTATATTACGACATATATTATCAAAATTAGCCGCGAGTGATTCGTTAGCCACTGCTACACATAAGGTATATTCCAAATTATGATCCATGAATCTTGACCTATTTTTGCACTTCGTGAAATTCATTTTGGAAAAAAAATGACAACAATACATACATGCTTCCGGACAGTGCCATCATTTTGCAAATGAAGATTGCCGAGTCCGTACATTTCTCCGTTGAAAAGTATCTGGTGTAAAATTTGTTTAAACTGCATTCGTCAATTCTGTCTTAACAAAATAATAACTTATTAACTAAAATAATAACTATTATTTAACTTAAATTAAACTTAACAAAATAATAACTATTAAAAAAATATATAAACTAAAAAAAAAATAACTTATTAACAAAATTTTTTTTTCATTGCATATGGTCGGCGGGCCGGATTGAATAGCATTTTAGAAATCTGCGGGCTGTACAAATTTCGTCAGCGAGCGTATGAAGGTATAGTGGACTGGAGTCTTAGTTTACTGAGTGTCACAATTCAGGCGGCTGGCGGCAAAGAGTAAAGGATAAACAAACAACTATAAAAAGCTTTTGATGTTAGCCGACTATATACTGAAAACAAATTGTGACACTCGGAAATCTTAAAGTACAGAGAACTATACCTATGTGAGGTAAAAATCTTATTTTCGAACATTTTCACATTTCTGGTGCATGTGGCTCGAAAACGGTTGCCAATTCGAGAAGTATATAGAACGAGGGTTGTAGAGAATTTCACGAGCTTTCATTTCGCATAAGAAAATCTTTTTCCACACAAGCGAAAAACCTAGACGTCAGGACTTTTAGTATGTTCACTCCCTAAGCACCCTGAAAATGTTTATGAAGGAATTGCTTAGATCCCTGCTCACGCACTCTACAACCCCTTTTGGCCCATCGTTGACTGAACTACATTGGGTAAAGTTATTTATTTCTTGTAAAAAGTATCTAGTTCCTTCCTAGGTCCTAGCTAGGTATAGGTACCTAATATCACAATATTATAATATTAATACTTTATACCTATGTCCGCAAATTGTATTTTTTTCAGCGAATTACTAGTTTAAAACTTCTGTAGTAGTCTAGTACTTAAAATGTGTTTAGTACTTAAAATAATTTAGACATTGTTTTCGATGATTATAATAAAGAGGTATGTTCGCAAATGGCAACCTTTTTGTAACAATTATTTTAAATTTGAAAACAAAATTTAATACCTAACCCTTGAAATGTTGGGTCATGATCAGCAAAGCAGCAAAATATCAGTATTATCTTCATTGTTAGTAGGTACCCATGAGAATTTTTTTGATAATCAATTACTAATAAAAGCACTTACCTAATTAATATATAAGACAAGTTTTTTCTTTAATATTCCGTCACCACTTCCCTTTTCACAAGTAAATTCAAAGCGTCACATCACGATTACACAAGAAAACGTTTTTTTTTTACTACCTTAACCTACCTAACATCCTTTTTCCTTGTATCATGCCTAACATCTAATATATTTCTGCATTATAAAAAAATTTAAGTGTCAACAAATCGACTGGAATAAACGCATAAACTGCATAAACTAACGACTAGCGCCATCTTGCAAAGAACAGAACAAGATAAATATCAAGTAGGCGCTGGTGGGTGCTGACATCGTACGGACTTCGTTTCAACTCTGCCCTGCCAGTAGATTACTATCGGTAATTACAATCTTACGTCCTTTTTAACCAGCAGCGAACGATTTTTATCACCGTGCAAAATCATATGTGAATGACAGTCAGTTCTTGTGAGTTATGTTCTCGATTTTTTGGGATTATTTGGAAATATCATCAATTATAGATGTAATCAAATTATACTGGAATAGTGCATTGATATATTTAACTGACACATCAGTCACTCTCCGCGATAGCCAAACAAAGACCTTCACCAAATTTATCCAAACATTACCGGAGTCCTTTTGTTTCACCGATTTCCAGTCAAAACTGTTGAAAACCTTTTCGACAATTTTACTAATTAACTTGTTACTCATCGTAGTTGTCTGGCAGATTTACGGTAAATCCATCTGCGAGAGGTTTATGAAATTATGTGAGTATGATTAAATTTGTGTTGACTGTTGACAGCTCATGTGACGTTTTTTTTTAACAGCTACATTAAGGGAAATCGAAGAACTGAAAGCAAGTGTATCGAAACTCAAATTACCCAAAGAACATACACCAAGAATTTAAATAATTTTATTGTATAATATTAGCTTACTGCTACAAATCGAAATATGGCTGAAAAAATTAAAAAGTTCTTTGCGCGAAAAAAGGCTGATGCCAAATTTAAGCTAGCCGGACCAGGACACAAGTTAAACGAATCATCCACGACGGTTATGGTGGGACCAAGTAAGAAAAAGCAGGCATATGTTCCGTGTAAGCTAGAGCCTACCGAAGCAGCTCGACAAGCAGCCGAGGCTGCTCTAGTCAGAGTATCTCATCAGAAAAAGGATACTGCATTTAATACTTCACTAGCAGCTATTCAGGCAAAAGTTCGTAGAGAGCTAGAAGCTGAAAGTAAAGCTTCTGAAAACAGTAGTATTATACTTTCCAGGCCTGTTGAAACGGATCTGGAGCTCTCACCACATTTGGCTGTCAATGGTGAGTGCACTTTTAGAAATATATACAATTTTAGGATACGATGTAAATCGCTATAAATGTCTTAGCGCCTGCAGTTGTACTGCTGTATTGATACCAGTGCAGTTTTTTTACTTTTATGGTTCTTTGGTTGTAGGTGTATATTTTAAATGTCCCTTAATAAGTGATGAGGTTTTGTCTAAAGAGGAGTGGAAGGGGAAAATCAGAGAGTTCCTTTTTAATACGCTAGAAGAGGAACGGGGGATGACTGCTTGCTTAATCATATATTCCTGTAATTATAATAGGTCAAAGGCGAGTAAGACAATATTTTTTATAGAATTATGTTTGTCTTAGTGATAATAATCACTGACTGATAATGGGTGTAACCTTTCTATTTTGTAGGTAACGGAGTGTGTTAATATATTATGCAGATACTTGGATAATATAATAGCAAATACCGAAGAAACGAAATTCCATAAGATTAGATGTTCCAATGCTACGTTTAACGACAAGGTAGTACCTATATTAGGAGCTATAGATCTGCTGTATGCCGCAGGTTTCCGACAGCAGAAGGTGGAAGTAAACGGTGTAGAAGAAGAGTTTTGGATCTGGAGTTTGGAGAATATCGATAATATGGATACCTTGCAAGTATGGGAACTGCATTACATACTCTCGTCTTAAACATTGCAATGTAATACGTTGGTTGTAGTTTTTAAGGGACACACTGAAGACGGAAGAGCGCATCGAGTTAGAAATTGACAGGAACCTCCAAGTGCTTTCGCCAGCGCAAGCTGCGCAGAGGATTGAATTGCCACAAGATTTTTATGCGATATCAGTGGAGGAGGTTAAAAGGGAGAAGCAATTGAGGTAACACCCTCCAAAAAAATTTTTGTTAAGTAACTTAAATGTGTTTTTAGAGCTGAAATGTTAGACAAGCAACTGCAATTACGGACAAAGGCGATGCGAGAAAAGGATGAAATTCGGGAAATCAGGAAGTATAAGTTTTGCCTTGTAAGGATCAGGTTTCCAGATGGCTGCTATTTGCAGGTATTTTATTTCAATAATAATTTTCTTTTATTGAGCGATGAAAGGTGTTAAGGCAAATCTTGGCATCAATGAGCCATTTTGGTATACATTTTTTTTGACATTTGAGCAATGTGACGATCCTCTAAAGATAATTCATTATGTTGGGAACATTTGTTTAAGTTAAAATTATGTTAGTGTATCATGTATAGAAAAATGTAGTTGGTATGAATGAGAGTGAATTCTAGTGCTAGGCGATCCGGCACATTTTACTGCATCGATACATTAGATGCGATACAGTGGAGTGTATCAAAACACTGTTATGACACTCAACACACTTCTTGTTCTTGTGGGTTCCCCACCTGAACATTGTATGGTGTAGTCTTTGTACAATGACAAATAACTTTCTAACAACAATTTGAGATCACTAAAGACCCTTTTATACCACCTATATATTCAGCTCAATCACAGCACTGTATGTTTAACAAGAACATGACGTGGACTTCTTTATCATGACCTTTTATTTTAGGGAACGTTCTCCGTCTATGAGAAGTTCTCCGAAGTGCTGGAGTTTGTGAAAGAAAACCTGGAACACGAAGGCCTGCCCTTCATTTTAACTGCACCCACAGGCCACCGATTTGAAGACAGTGACAAAGAAAGCACTTTGGCGGAGCTACGCTTAGTACCCGCCACTATTCTGCTGTTCCACTGGGACCCTAGCGTGGAGCAGGATCTGAAGATTGCCGATGGCGTAGCCTACCTGAAGCCGGAAGTCATGATTCTAGTCCAATCGATGTGAATTTAACTTACCCAAAGTAGCAACGAGCACATGTTTACATATTCTACTATTAATTATATAACTTATTTTATCTAAATGTTGGATCTACACGCATATACTTTATTATGTTGTCAATAATATTCTATAAACAAATTTTGCCTATTTATTGTTATATCCGGAAAATAAATGTTCTCCACTTAAGACACCTGTCTACAGGCACCATTTAATTTTTTTATATATGTACAGTAATATGCCAAGGCATGTTTTGATCTCTATTAAAATTATTGTCAGGATATAAAATTTGGTACCTACATAGAATGGGAATTTGGTATAAATACAATATAATTAGTGGTAGACTTGGTAAAAGATTATCAGGAATAATTTTTTCTGCAAAAAAATATTTGCAAGTAACCTTTTAAGTTGGTACACATTGAATTAATCAATGTTACAATCCCTTCCAGCTTCCCG
>CAXKVY010010854.1:0-7500 GCA_964058915.1 Tetropium fuscum
ATCACCGCAACTCCCCCTAACGACATAGGACACTATTTTGCATTCAAGCCTATCTAAGAGATGGAAGCAATGCTACCAATATTCTAAAAGTCTATGTATCGCCCACCATGCAATGCCCCATTGATGGTTTCTGACAATGGCACGAAATTTAAAAATCAACAGCTCTACCGTGCTCTACATACAGTCATTCTCCAGTGCAGTGCCTATATGTTAGTTGTACACAGATAGCGGGTAAATCGTTCTACGAATTAAATTCATTATTAAATCGATTATGGTTATTACTATCTTACTAACAAAGATTAAAAGATCATGTGAGCGAGGTCTAGGATTAGGATCCGCAAATCTGTCCACTACGCCTATGAGACCACAGCCGCAAAACCGCCGTCACCATAAAAACGGAACGTAGGAAGTGAACGTAATGAATGCGGGATGGACGCCATAAATAATAACAGAGATTCATGAGCGGCGTGCCATTGTGTGTAAACATCCATTACGGCTTGTACAAAATTACAAATGAATGCCTATGAACAAACGTCGGTACTTAAGCGGTTAATGTCGGGCTTTGTTGGGCGCCAAGGGTGGCCCCCGCTAAATGATAAGATGTCCACCCTGAGAAATTACCGTTATTCCCGTAATTAACATCCATCAATTACGCTATTGCGATTGCGGACGCCCTATAATTTCCTCGACATCTCTTTGCATAGCTGCGCACTCATTTGTTTCATAAATTACAATTCACTTAAATTATTGCTTGGCTTTGTAATAAGAGTATGTGATTATGCTAATTCGACTTTATTTATTGTGCGAAGCTCGCCCGGGACGATTTTAATGTTTGTAAGGAAAGTACTCAATTTATAATGTAAGCTTATTATGCTATATTGTGGCGGTTAATAGTCTGTTACAAATTTGTCGTCGAGTTGTGGGTTTATAGCCTGATCAAATGGCGTTCAAAAGTGCCTGTTTCGTAACATGACTCCGGTAGAATGTTTCTCAAGGGAATTATATGTTTTTAGGGGTACTGAAGACGAATCTGAAGTTTGTTGCCTCGTAGCAGTACCGGCTAAGGTTTTTACAGGCTTACAGGTTTTTCGCTCATATGTTCCAAACGACACATCGTGCGGAAAATATCATTAAATCTGAAGAGCATTAAATTCTGCGTCGAATGACCTCCCTATGTATCAAATTGACCATATTAGTAAGGTTAGGAAAATCTGACTGCCATGTATTTGTTATTTGAGATTCAATAGAGGGTTTTGGGCATTTCTTAGTATTTAAACCTATTATACGTCAAACTTTAAACCCATTTCTCTACAATTCAAGCCCAAATTGTTTTTTTAGACCCATGAATTAAATATACAAATGATTTTAAATTAAAATGTATGTTTTCCATGGACGTATACGTCGCATATTAATTTTAACATTTCTTACGCAAACCACACGAGAAAAACTCTTCTTATGCTTAGATCCGTCATTCTCCAAAACAATACAATTATGATATTTCTGAGACACTCTTTCTGCATCAATTAGTTAGCTGCTCCTACCTTTTATGAAAGTTTTATTGTAATATTATCTTCGGGGTAATGCTTGGCCGTTTCGCTATTTAAATTGGTTTTGTAGCTAATGAATATTATACTGAATACTAATTTACCAATACCGGAAACCATAAATTTAGTGACAGTTCTAACTGCCAACTGACCCAAGGAATAACGATTTATGATTTTACTGTCGCATCTTTAAGAGTCCCTGATTTTTAATAAATTAAAATCCCTAAAATTCTAAGAAGGTCCCATTTAATGTGGACCTTCTTAGAACTTTTTGCCATAAACAAAGGACAAATGAACTTTGGGTCGATATCATACTTTCCGAAAAAAGATTATAGGCCTTGACATTACCATTTTGTTACATGCTTTACACCTTTCGATCGAATAGATTTTCTGCACTTATTCCTTACCTATGCATACTCCGTTCAGGTCGGAGCATCGAAGAACAAGACACATCAGTTAATCCTGATATTGAAAAATGTGCTTTCAATAAATTTAAGTAGTAATTAAACTGAAAAGATTTTCAGTGACCAGAGCTTAGGCTACATATTCTGGCCATATTCAAAACATCTTAAATCGTCTAGAAAAAATCACTTGTGGTTCCGTTCCGAGTTTGATTAGGTAGGTTTGTACTGTTTGTAACATCGAAATATGACATACAAAATTTTCAAAGGATCCCACAATTGCCGCAATGGGAGATCGGGGCAGTATAACTTTTCTTACAGCAAGCTAAAATCGCCACTATAAAGGCGCTTTCATTCAACAATTCGCTTTCATTCGTTGTTATGTTTTGATATAATACTAATAACTAATCAATTTTAACACCAAACCCATCAAAATAATACACTAAGTTAAAGAAGAACTGTATTACTTCAATTTCAAGAATTATTGTTGACCCCACTTTACCACAAAACGTTCGATGGTATTAGGCAATTTGGGCATCCAATGAATGCCAATGTTGCCGATGTGACACGGCCGAGGAACGTGTAAAATGGATCCGTAATATTTGAATGGGAAACATTCTTATTCTGCATCACATTCACCATCCAATTGTTTTATGATATGACGAAAGGTATATAATGTTTTTTTTTTGTATACAAACACCAATGGCATTTACTATAATTACAATCTGATCTGAACTTAGATCAATGAGTAATATTTTTCTAACCTAATTTACTACTGTTACAAAACTTATATCTAAGGACTTACTCACTAGTGTTCCTTATATTTTTCTAATACTTAATTACACTAATATTAATGTGTACACAGGCACTGTTCTCTGCTTTTGCACTAACACAAAATTATACTAGCTCGAAGGGTTTGATCCTCCTGAGCCTTCGAATCTGGTTTGTATTGTCGAGGAGCTGGATGACTTCGACATTGACGTGACGATGAAGTCGCTGTTCGTAACTTTTGGCGAATTCGCTGTTGGTCTGGATAACGGTGTCCATTCCCATGTCCCTATGGAGGTCACTATTTCTGCAATACCAGGGGGCATTAACAATGCTCCTTAACACTTTGTTTTGGAATCGCTGGATTATATCTAGATTGCTCTTACTGGCACAACCCCACAGCTGGATGCCATATGTCCATACGGGCTTGAGAATTTGTTTGTACAAAAGTACTTTGTTATATATTGACAGTGTGGAATTTCGTCCAAGCAGCCAATACATTTTTTTAAATCTGATATCTAGATCTTCCTTTTTCTTTTTGACATGTGCTCTCCAGCGTAGCTTAGCGTCCAGTGTTATACCCAAATATTTTGCTGTATCAGCATATGGTACTTGGATATTGTTTATGCTAACAGGGATATGTCGGTCTGTCTTGTTAGTGAAATTAACATGGGCAGATTTACTCTCATTTAGTTTAATTCTCCATTGCTTAGTCCAGGTGTTGATTTTGTTAACTGATTTTTGCAGATTTATTGCCGCTTCTTGGTGATCCTTTCCCACAGCCATTATAGCAGTGTCATCAGCAAAGGTGGCAATCGTGTCATATTCTAATTCAGGAATATCACTGGTGTATAGTAGATAAAGGACTGGCCCTATTCCACTCCCTTGTGGTACTCCCGCCTTGATTTCTTTAAGTTCAGAATAAGCGTCTTCCTGCTTAATTCTAAAAGTTCTATCTGAAATATAAGACTTCATTAATTGTGAGAACTGATTAGGCAGGAGCTTGCTTAATTTATACTGCAGTCCCTCATGCCATACTTTATCAAAAGCCTGTGCTACATCAATAAATACGGTAGAACAAACTTTTCTTTCCTCCAGCGACTTTTCAATTACATCTGTGATCCTATGGACCTGATCTATAGTTGAATGACTCTCTCTGAATCCAAACTGATGGTCTGGAATTATGTGTTTGTCTTCAATGATTGGTTTTAATCTTTTAAGAAATATTCTTTCGAACAGTTTTGATATTACAGGGAGCAAGGAGATTGGCCTGTAGGACGAAGCTTCATTTGGTGGTTTTCCGGGTTTCAGGATCATTATCATTTCTGCTACTTTCCATGTCTTCGGTACATATTTTAATCTAAAAGATGCATTAATAATATAGGTAAGTTTTTGAATGGCTTTACGTGGGAGATGTTTTAGAATTTCCCCCGTAATTAGGTCAAATCCTGGGGCTTTTTTCGGGTTAATGTTTTCTTTAATTTCTTTTGCTATTTCTTTCGGGGTAGCAGGTCTGATTGCACCTTCTTCCTGGATAAGATTATCCCAGTCAATAGTGTTTTCTCCCTCATTTGGCTGGAGAGTCTCTTCAAGATATTCAGCGTACCTGTTGGCTTTTTGCATATTACTTTTTGCCCACGTACCATCTGTATTTTTAATTGGTGGGTTCTGCTGTATTGGTCTCTTTAGTCTCTTGGTAGCTCTCCAAAGTGAATAGTCAGTTGACAGTTCACTTAGGTAGTCAGTAATAGACTTATCTTTGATTTTTTTAATCTCTCTTTTGAGTTGTTGTGTGGCATTATTTAATATGGTTTTATCGGCTGGTGATCTAGATTGATGCCAGATTCTTCTGAGCCTTCTTTTCTCGGAAATAAGAGCTCTGATTTCTTTGGGGTAGTTGTTACCTTTAATTCTTGGAGTAATATCTGGAGTATTATCCCATGCAGCTTGTTGGATAACATTAACAAATGATTCTGTTTCATTATCTAGTTGTTCTTCATTTCTTAGAGGCACTGACAAATTGATACTCTCTTCAAGTTCTAATCTGAAGCTTTTCCAATCTGTTAGTTTATTTACTAATCTATGGGCTAATTCACTTTGTATAATGCTGTCACTGAACGTAAGTAATATGGGAGAATGGTCAGAGTTCAAATCCCAAGCTTCTTCCACATGTATATAGTTTACTGATACATTTCGAGTTATGAAAAAATCAATTAGATCTGGGATTTTGTTGGGATCTGTAGGCCAATATGTTGGCTTGCCAGTTGATAATGTTTCGCACTTTAGTTGATTGGCTGCTTGTAGAAGTTCTTTTCCTTTTGTGTTCGTTAACCTAGATCCCCATTGGACATGTTTGGCATTGAAATCGCCACCTATGATGAATCTATGTCCGTGACTATTTAGAAATCCTACATATTGTTCTTTTTTGAGAGCATGTCTAGGCGGACAGTAAACTGCAGCGACAATGATCTCATAAGTTTTGGTTTTTACCTTTACAGAGGCAGCTTGAAACTGTTCTGTTTTATACCCGGTTTCTTGATGATGCTTAATTGAATCCTTAATTACGATAGCACTACCACCTTTCGCTGCATTTGCTGGATGTATGGTATGATATGTTTTGTATCCCTTAAATTTAATGAATGATCCATTAGTAAAATGAGTCTCCGAAATAAGGCATATGTCAATGTTCTCTATATCTAGGACTGCTTGCAATAATATACTCTAGGACTGCTTGTATATAATGTGATCAATATTTTGTTATACTACATGATAATATCATAATGTGATGGGTGATGTATATAAAATCATTTGTTTTTCCTTAAATTCCTGAGAATCGGTTATACCTACTTGAGAACGTTGTTAAAAATGCGGTAGCAGGTGTTAAGGGATCGATATAATGAGGGTTTTTTGCTCGGGTTTTTATGTCTCATATTTCGATGTTACAAACTATACTATTTTCACCCATTCCTAACCAACGAATTTACGAATTGCCACCAAGAACGAAATACATTTAGGGACACATACCTATTCACACATTCAATTATCATTTTAATTTATGGAAACTTTTGAATAGGGCTTTACTAAAGAAAAATATGCAAAAAACATACAACTATCACACGGCACTACAGGTGATTTGATGTGATCACCAGCCTACGGGCTATTGTAACGTCAGAGGTACGATGGAGGTTCGATTATAACTGTAACCATATATTTTTATTAAAATACACTTTAGAAATTAATTATTAGGTATCCCTAATATGTTTAAAAAAAGTAATAACGCAATCTTGCCGAAAAAGTCAAAGCGTAAGGGGGCTGATGATTACCGATATTTTAGAAGGCAAATATTTGTGGATCTTCAATACGTATATTTAGACAGTACATTTACACGGAACCGATATATTTGCTGTTCCTTAATTCCCTGCCTTTCCGACCGGTCTTGACAAACAGTGAGAGACATATTTTCGAAGTCTAACATTTTGTATAAAAATGCTGTACCTGTACATATTATAAAATAGTCTATGCACCAGAATCAAACATAAATGTATGCCTACGTGGAAGACTTTAGGCAAATACATGTAGACTTTAATAAGACGTACAACTCCACGCGTTTTGACATTTTTTTCAAGGGAACTTCATGGGGAACTACTAGCAAAACAAATATTAAAAAGGTGCAAACATTTCAAAATAAAGTTTTAAGAATCGCAATAAATGCTCAGTGGTTCGTAAGAAACAATCAAACCCATCGGGAGCTTGACGTGCCACAAATTGAAGTCTTCATAAAATCATGTGCAAAGACCTTTTTCGAAACTATAAACAACTGTATAAGTGCCAGAAATTTAAACCTAAGTGAAAAGACTCGTAATAATACACTTAAAAAACGACTACTACAAGATATCTTGCTCTCCAGTAGCGATTCCGAATCCTGTGTTCTACTAATGTTAGGTTAAACCAAATGTATGTTTTTGTCCTTATTTTTAATTGTAATGTACCGTCATATTAAACACTATACCCATGTATAACATTAATTTGTTGATCTGGTATTTTAAATAAACAAAAAAAAATTAAACTAACAAATCTCCGAATAGGACAATGTAAATAAATTTTAATAATTTTCGTGCCATTGCACATTTGGACAAGTATTTAAAAATCACCTTTTTATTAACTCCGCCAGGGGCGTTACTTACAGTGGTGGATTCCCGTTTGCCGAGGAAGTTGCACGTATTATTAGTACGTCCATTTTATACTTATTAGCACGTCCATTTTATATTTTTTATCCCGTATTAGATAAATACATCCCTAAACAAATTGAACATGAAATTAATTGTAAAATTTTCTTCATGGATTTCTAAGGAATTAATAAATAAAATATCTCAGAAGAAATATTTTTATAAAATGTCAAAAAAGATGTACAGTCTGCGTTGCACAAATTTTGCCGACAAAAGTAAAGAGTGATTTTTGGAATATACTTACACAAATATTTTATTTTTAACAGCTAATAGTTAAAACAATGAACTTTTACTAGTTTGAATATCTGTGCTGCAAATATAGGCTATAGTAGAAATTTGGACCCTAGAATAAATACCTGCCTACATTAAATGTTAAATGAAAGCATAAGAACAAAGCACAAAAAAGATAAAATAATGCAAAAAAATCCGCGTGCAGGACAGTACACGTGATAGAAGTGTATACTTCTTTACCGATTCGTTGAGAGAATGAGACAGAGAGAGAGAGGTATTGTACGGTAACTGAAGTGTGACACATATGTTCGTGATTCTAAATGGTGTAGA
>CAXKVY010010854.1:12500-27220 GCA_964058915.1 Tetropium fuscum
AAAACAAACTCGGTTTGCGCCTTTCACAGGTTTGATCTAGGAAGCTGAAATTTTGGGAGAACATTTTTTAGGTCCAATGCTATAAAACATTAACCAATGGGACCGAAGAAAAAAAACACCCTAATATATATATATATATATATATATATATATATATATATATATATATATATATATATATATATATTGCTTATTGCTTTAGTAATCATATCTTCTGTATAGTATATTAACTAAGTAAACAGCGCCGTAGCTAGGGGGAGAAAGAAGTCTGTGCAAAGGGCGCACGCCTGAAGGTGCGCAACCGGAGTGGAACTGGTATATCAGCATACCTGTTCTGTTTAAAAAAATCCTCCGATGTTTTTACATGTGTATATATATCATTATCATTACATGTATATATATATATATATATATATATATATATATATATATATATATATATATATATATATATATATATATATATATATATATATATAACATTAAATAGGTACCTATTGTGTAATAAAAATTATAAATAACATGATTGAATAATTTCAATGTTTCGTTGTTTCGTATTCACAATTTAAAAAAAAATATTGTTCTGCTTGCAAAATAAAATATTGTGGGCGCAAAATTGCACTCGCGTCCCGGGCGCAATTCCTATATAGCTACGGGGCTGTAACTAATTATAGTTCCCGTGAAAATGCTTGTTATATAAGGTAGGTACTTTACATTTAAGCATTTACTATTTATAAGTACATTATTTTTTAAATCAAAAAGGGTTGATCAATAGTCATACGTCATACATACATGCTTTGTTGAATTACCCTGTACATATATTTGTTTATATTTTGCTTTTGTATTTATTTTTGTAGCTAGATTATAAGTTATTTTAAGCAATGTTGTCTTTGTCTACGAGTTTTTTAGGTACTTACATACCCGTAATAGATTTGCAAGTAGGTATGTATATTCATTCAGAGCATTTAAAAAAATTTGATAGTACCTATACCTACCCTTATTTCTACAGTCACAGCAGATTCGTTCCCGAGGTAGGTATAATAATTGTTCACAAATAGTACAAATACGTTTCATTATTTGCGATTTTTATCATTAGTCAATTCAACAAAAGAGGTGTCGAGTGAGTGAGCAGGAGCAGGGACCTAAGCAAATCGCTCAGCAACTTGTTCAGGGTGCTTAGGGAGTGAACATACTAAAAGTTCTGACGTCTAGGAGGTGAGCCGAAGGGGGTGGGGCACAAAGGGGGGTCCACTTTTCGGTTTTTCGCTTATATGTCGAAAACGGTGTGTCGTAGGGAAAATATTATTATAGATAGGACACAAATACATTCAAAATGCAAATGCATGCACACTCGGCACAGGTAGGAACAAGATACACTTAAAAATATTTATCTTATAAGAACAAAAATAAAATGGATGAATTTTCTCTTAGTGGAGCGGATCTTTTGCAAACGGAAGTGACTTTTTTGAAAAAATTTTTTTTTCAACTTGTTGATAATGTTCCCCCCTACCCCCTGGTAACTTTTTCCGGTAATTGTTGTCCACCAGGGGGCGCGCGCAGCCCTTCCAATATTGTAAAAACAGGTTTTTTTTAGATTACGCGTTATCGAGGAGACGGATAGAAAAATGTTTTAAACAAGAAAAATAGGTCTCCTCGATACGCGTAATCTGGTTGTGGACCCGTCAAAATCGGTCCATTAGAACCGGTGATACAGCGGTTTTAAGGTTTTTGTTTTTAGGGGGGACAAGAAAATGGGAGAGAGCAATGGGGGTGTTGCGGGAAAGGGGGTGGGACTGGGCAGCTGATTTTTTTTTCTCTTGTAGGTAATGGTTATCGGAAGCCCAGGCCGAATTTTTTTTGAGATTTTTCAATTATGGAAGGGTTGGGAGGAGAGAGGGTGGAAAAGAGTTAAACGGGTGCATCTCCGTCCCTGATTAACCGATTTAAAAAAATAAAAATGGATTTTTTTTGTTTTTTTTATAAGGAATCGAGGAAAGCTTGAAAACAAACAAAACTCAAAAATACAGGCGTGGGGGTGAAAATAAAAACGTTATTTTTTTGTTTAGTTTTTTGTTATGGGAATGAGGTGGGAGTGGGCCTATCATATTGAAAAAGTTGGGTAATTGTTAAAACTTTCTGAAAAAAAATTACCGATTTCGTTCATTAGGGACGTCAGGGCGTCGAATCTATGTTAAAGCCCTGTAGAAGGGCGAGAAGACGTCCTACGCCCTTAAGCCAGGTCTCATTCTCAAGGTGAAGGTTTCCCCTATTAATTAAAAAAATAATAATTCCCGATCGCACCAATACCAATGACCCGATCGCACCAATGACGATGCTTGCAGCAATTTTTTGTATGCAAACTTGTATGAAAATTTGGAAAATAATGACCCAGATTCATATTGGGAATATGAAAGCGAAGACGAACCAAGTGGTAGCGACGCAGAAATAGAGATTCCAACTAAACAAGCACGCCTCGATTAGATTTAGGCGTTGCGGTTATCAGACTCGAGTCGTGATATTATGTATAAGTATATGGCCGAAAAATTGTTTATTTGTGATGTTGTATATAAATATATTATGAGAAATGTTAATTATAAATTGTGATTTATTTTTCTTTATTTCATAACCCCTCCTCCTCTTCCTTCCTGCTCTCGCTGTTACCTAAAAAAAAAATTCGTTGCAAAATTGCCCAATTAAGCATTAACAATTGAATCCGCTTCGAAAATTCATCGTGAAGAAAAAAAACCGTTGAAATGGACAACGAAATGAGAGAGTAAAGGAAGGAATCGCAAGGAATCTCTCTGTGTGTGAGACGGGATAGCGCGCGGGAAGACAGGGTAGAGTCCACGCCCACTCTTCTGCCGCTGGAGATACTGGCGAGAGAAAATGAAATTTCCCAGCGTCCCAACTCGCGCGCGTATGAAAAGTATTGATGCGATCGGGATTTTTTTTAATTAATAGACATCCCTAATGAACGAAATCGGTAACTTTTTTTTTCAGTGAAGTTTATACAATTGCCCAACTTTTTCAATATGATAGGCGCCCCTCCCCCCTCCTTCCCATAACAAAAAAAAATAGACAAAAAAATAACGTATTTATTTTCACCCCCCATGCCCGTGTTTTTGAGTTTTGTTTTTTTCTCAAGCTGTCCTCGATTCCTTCCAAAAAAATCCATTTTTATTTTTTTAAATTGGTTCATCAGGGCCGAACATACACCCGTTTAACCCTTTTCCACCCTCTCCCCTCCCACCCCTTCTCTAATTGAGCAATCTCAAAAAAACTTGGGCCTGGGCTTCCAATAACCATTACCTACAAGTATAAAACTCACTCTTTTTCTTGTCCCCCTTAAAAAACAAAAATCTTAAAACCGCTGTATCCTCGGTTCTAATGGACCGATTTTGACGGGTCTAAAACCAGATTACGCGTATCAAGGAGACCTATTTTTCTTGTTCATGTTGATGTTCTTGAAACATTTTTCTATCCGTCTCCTCGATTACGCGTAATCTAAAAAAAACCAAAAGCTTCAAATATTGTTTTTACAATATTTAAGGGCTGCGCGCGCCCCCTGGTGGACAACAATTACCGGAAAAAGATACCAGGGATAGGGGGGAACATTATGAACAAGATGGAAAAATTTTTTTTTCAAAAAAGTCACTTCCGTTTGGACCCCTTTTTTTTCGTAGATCCGCTCCACTATCTCTACTAGTATAAAATAAAGGTGTTAGTAATTAGTAAACAATAACGGAGTATAAAAGCAATATAAAATAATGAATACAAAACCATATTTAATTTTGTTTTCATTTAATTAGTGTGCTATTTGAGACTGGCAGTTTTTAACTAACATAGGTAGGTATATTACGACATATATTATCAAAATTAGCCGCGAGTGATTCGTTAGCCACTGCTACACATAAGGTATATTCCAAATTATGATCCATGAATCTTGACCTATTTTTGCACTTCGTGAAATTCATTTTGGAAAAAAAATGACAACAATACATACATGCTTCCGGACAGTGCCATCATTTTGCAAATGAAGATTGCCGAGTCCGTACATTTCTCCGTTGAAAAGTATCTGGTGTAAAATTTGTTTAAACTGCATTCGTCAATTCTGTCTTAACAAAATAATAACTTATTAACTAAAATAATAACTATTATTTAACTTAAATTAAACTTAACAAAATAATAACTATTAAAAAAATATATAAACTAAAAAAAAAATAACTTATTAACAAAATTTTTTTTTCATTGCATATGGTCGGCGGGCCGGATTGAATAGCATTTTAGAAATCTGCGGGCTGTACAAATTTCGTCAGCGAGCGTATGAAGGTATAGTGGACTGGAGTCTTAGTTTACTGAGTGTCACAATTCAGGCGGCTGGCGGCAAAGAGTAAAGGATAAACAAACAACTATAAAAAGCTTTTGATGTTAGCCGACTATATACTGAAAACAAATTGTGACACTCGGAAATCTTAAAGTACAGAGAACTATACCTATGTGAGGTAAAAATCTTATTTTCGAACATTTTCACATTTCTGGTGCATGTGGCTCGAAAACGGTTGCCAATTCGAGAAGTATATAGAACGAGGGTTGTAGAGAATTTCACGAGCTTTCATTTCGCATAAGAAAATCTTTTTCCACACAAGCGAAAAACCTAGACGTCAGGACTTTTAGTATGTTCACTCCCTAAGCACCCTGAAAATGTTTATGAAGGAATTGCTTAGATCCCTGCTCACGCACTCTACAACCCCTTTTGGCCCATCGTTGACTGAACTACATTGGGTAAAGTTATTTATTTCTTGTAAAAAGTATCTAGTTCCTTCCTAGGTCCTAGCTAGGTATAGGTACCTAATATCACAATATTATAATATTAATACTTTATACCTATGTCCGCAAATTGTATTTTTTTCAGCGAATTACTAGTTTAAAACTTCTGTAGTAGTCTAGTACTTAAAATGTGTTTAGTACTTAAAATAATTTAGACATTGTTTTCGATGATTATAATAAAGAGGTATGTTCGCAAATGGCAACCTTTTTGTAACAATTATTTTAAATTTGAAAACAAAATTTAATACCTAACCCTTGAAATGTTGGGTCATGATCAGCAAAGCAGCAAAATATCAGTATTATCTTCATTGTTAGTAGGTACCCATGAGAATTTTTTTGATAATCAATTACTAATAAAAGCACTTACCTAATTAATATATAAGACAAGTTTTTTCTTTAATATTCCGTCACCACTTCCCTTTTCACAAGTAAATTCAAAGCGTCACATCACGATTACACAAGAAAACGTTTTTTTTTTACTACCTTAACCTACCTAACATCCTTTTTCCTTGTATCATGCCTAACATCTAATATATTTCTGCATTATAAAAAAATTTAAGTGTCAACAAATCGACTGGAATAAACGCATAAACTGCATAAACTAACGACTAGCGCCATCTTGCAAAGAACAGAACAAGATAAATATCAAGTAGGCGCTGGTGGGTGCTGACATCGTACGGACTTCGTTTCAACTCTGCCCTGCCAGTAGATTACTATCGGTAATTACAATCTTACGTCCTTTTTAACCAGCAGCGAACGATTTTTATCACCGTGCAAAATCATATGTGAATGACAGTCAGTTCTTGTGAGTTATGTTCTCGATTTTTTGGGATTATTTGGAAATATCATCAATTATAGATGTAATCAAATTATACTGGAATAGTGCATTGATATATTTAACTGACACATCAGTCACTCTCCGCGATAGCCAAACAAAGACCTTCACCAAATTTATCCAAACATTACCGGAGTCCTTTTGTTTCACCGATTTCCAGTCAAAACTGTTGAAAACCTTTTCGACAATTTTACTAATTAACTTGTTACTCATCGTAGTTGTCTGGCAGATTTACGGTAAATCCATCTGCGAGAGGTTTATGAAATTATGTGAGTATGATTAAATTTGTGTTGACTGTTGACAGCTCATGTGACGTTTTTTTTTAACAGCTACATTAAGGGAAATCGAAGAACTGAAAGCAAGTGTATCGAAACTCAAATTACCCAAAGAACATACACCAAGAATTTAAATAATTTTATTGTATAATATTAGCTTACTGCTACAAATCGAAATATGGCTGAAAAAATTAAAAAGTTCTTTGCGCGAAAAAAGGCTGATGCCAAATTTAAGCTAGCCGGACCAGGACACAAGTTAAACGAATCATCCACGACGGTTATGGTGGGACCAAGTAAGAAAAAGCAGGCATATGTTCCGTGTAAGCTAGAGCCTACCGAAGCAGCTCGACAAGCAGCCGAGGCTGCTCTAGTCAGAGTATCTCATCAGAAAAAGGATACTGCATTTAATACTTCACTAGCAGCTATTCAGGCAAAAGTTCGTAGAGAGCTAGAAGCTGAAAGTAAAGCTTCTGAAAACAGTAGTATTATACTTTCCAGGCCTGTTGAAACGGATCTGGAGCTCTCACCACATTTGGCTGTCAATGGTGAGTGCACTTTTAGAAATATATACAATTTTAGGATACGATGTAAATCGCTATAAATGTCTTAGCGCCTGCAGTTGTACTGCTGTATTGATACCAGTGCAGTTTTTTTACTTTTATGGTTCTTTGGTTGTAGGTGTATATTTTAAATGTCCCTTAATAAGTGATGAGGTTTTGTCTAAAGAGGAGTGGAAGGGGAAAATCAGAGAGTTCCTTTTTAATACGCTAGAAGAGGAACGGGGGATGACTGCTTGCTTAATCATATATTCCTGTAATTATAATAGGTCAAAGGCGAGTAAGACAATATTTTTTATAGAATTATGTTTGTCTTAGTGATAATAATCACTGACTGATAATGGGTGTAACCTTTCTATTTTGTAGGTAACGGAGTGTGTTAATATATTATGCAGATACTTGGATAATATAATAGCAAATACCGAAGAAACGAAATTCCATAAGATTAGATGTTCCAATGCTACGTTTAACGACAAGGTAGTACCTATATTAGGAGCTATAGATCTGCTGTATGCCGCAGGTTTCCGACAGCAGAAGGTGGAAGTAAACGGTGTAGAAGAAGAGTTTTGGATCTGGAGTTTGGAGAATATCGATAATATGGATACCTTGCAAGTATGGGAACTGCATTACATACTCTCGTCTTAAACATTGCAATGTAATACGTTGGTTGTAGTTTTTAAGGGACACACTGAAGACGGAAGAGCGCATCGAGTTAGAAATTGACAGGAACCTCCAAGTGCTTTCGCCAGCGCAAGCTGCGCAGAGGATTGAATTGCCACAAGATTTTTATGCGATATCAGTGGAGGAGGTTAAAAGGGAGAAGCAATTGAGGTAACACCCTCCAAAAAAATTTTTGTTAAGTAACTTAAATGTGTTTTTAGAGCTGAAATGTTAGACAAGCAACTGCAATTACGGACAAAGGCGATGCGAGAAAAGGATGAAATTCGGGAAATCAGGAAGTATAAGTTTTGCCTTGTAAGGATCAGGTTTCCAGATGGCTGCTATTTGCAGGTATTTTATTTCAATAATAATTTTCTTTTATTGAGCGATGAAAGGTGTTAAGGCAAATCTTGGCATCAATGAGCCATTTTGGTATACATTTTTTTTGACATTTGAGCAATGTGACGATCCTCTAAAGATAATTCATTATGTTGGGAACATTTGTTTAAGTTAAAATTATGTTAGTGTATCATGTATAGAAAAATGTAGTTGGTATGAATGAGAGTGAATTCTAGTGCTAGGCGATCCGGCACATTTTACTGCATCGATACATTAGATGCGATACAGTGGAGTGTATCAAAACACTGTTATGACACTCAACACACTTCTTGTTCTTGTGGGTTCCCCACCTGAACATTGTATGGTGTAGTCTTTGTACAATGACAAATAACTTTCTAACAACAATTTGAGATCACTAAAGACCCTTTTATACCACCTATATATTCAGCTCAATCACAGCACTGTATGTTTAACAAGAACATGACGTGGACTTCTTTATCATGACCTTTTATTTTAGGGAACGTTCTCCGTCTATGAGAAGTTCTCCGAAGTGCTGGAGTTTGTGAAAGAAAACCTGGAACACGAAGGCCTGCCCTTCATTTTAACTGCACCCACAGGCCACCGATTTGAAGACAGTGACAAAGAAAGCACTTTGGCGGAGCTACGCTTAGTACCCGCCACTATTCTGCTGTTCCACTGGGACCCTAGCGTGGAGCAGGATCTGAAGATTGCCGATGGCGTAGCCTACCTGAAGCCGGAAGTCATGATTCTAGTCCAATCGATGTGAATTTAACTTACCCAAAGTAGCAACGAGCACATGTTTACATATTCTACTATTAATTATATAACTTATTTTATCTAAATGTTGGATCTACACGCATATACTTTATTATGTTGTCAATAATATTCTATAAACAAATTTTGCCTATTTATTGTTATATCCGGAAAATAAATGTTCTCCACTTAAGACACCTGTCTACAGGCACCATTTAATTTTTTTATATATGTACAGTAATATGCCAAGGCATGTTTTGATCTCTATTAAAATTATTGTCAGGATATAAAATTTGGTACCTACATAGAATGGGAATTTGGTATAAATACAATATAATTAGTGGTAGACTTGGTAAAAGATTATCAGGAATAATTTTTTCTGCAAAAAAATATTTGCAAGTAACCTTTTAAGTTGGTACACATTGAATTAATCAATGTTACAATCCCTTCCAGCTTCCCGATAATAATGTTATCTAAATTTGTTGGATGTGGAACATAGGTACAAACTATAGGTTTTCCCTTTTCAAAGTAATCATAAATGTGCCTCGTGCATTCCGAAAAACTGTGATGAAGACCTTATTGGCTCTTGGTCTTCTTTGGCATAGATTTGCCACAAGAAGTTCCTACACAGGTAAACCCACAATCAAAACTTTACAATAAATAATAATCTACTAAAGAATAGAGATAATCGAAAAATTATTAATGACAAAACATAAGCTGTCGAAATGTCATATTATCAAGTAGCATTATATATGCCCTGGTTGCTATACATGTGGTTTATTAAACAAAACAATGTTCCCCACTGTCATTTAATTTGTTGCCGTAATTCTTGGCTGAAATTTCTAATAAAAACTAAGAAATAAATGAAGCAAGAACGAGGATAATTTAAAAATTACAAATTACACAAAACATGTTCAACAACAAACAAATGCAAGCTTTACATTTTGGCAAGTAGCTTATCTGGTTGCTATGGCTTGGAGTTAAATAAACAAAATACTGTACAAGTAAGTTCACCTACTGATGTTTATTTATAGTCAGAATGATGGGGATATATGGACGGAAGCATTTTTCCAATCAAGACGTTCTAGTGGTCAAAGGAGTCTTACGATTAGAACGAGAGATATCCGTTAGTACAGTTCATTCAATATGTATGTATAGTTAACTGACCCCATATAAGATACCGCGCAGTTGCCACATGTAATTCTCAATTTTCTCAGTATTCAATTAAAATATCAAATTCCACAATACTATATTAAAGTTGTATATATTATTTATGAATGTTATTAAATAATACTTGTGCACACAATAATATATTATAGGCCAAGATGTTACGTTTTTACATTTATTTTCGTCTACTTTAAATATGACATGACGATCCACGACCTTTCCAATAACAAATATTCGAGCAGTATATCTCTTTTTAACTTATTGGAATTGTATCTCTCGGATCGAATAGGATCAGGTTCACATATCTTACAGTAGCGTGTTCGCGGGAATTGCTAATATATTATTTATATACCTACCTATGTAGGTATACATTGCTACGAGAGTTGAATTAAAAGAGCATGGCGGTTAGCATGTCTGCTCGAAGTAGGCACTGACGTGTACTGAGGTAGGTAGGTACCTATTACATCCTCCACTTAAGACATTTCTCAAATAATTTTATCCAAAAAATATTCCAGTGCTTGAGGCTGCTAGGTTATAAATGCTAAATGCAACGATATAAGTTAGGTTTTTTATTGGGATTTACAAAACTGAAAATGCTCTCTGGTTTATTACATAAGTAGGTACCTATTGTCCATTGACTTTATTTTTATGTAAGTACCTACCATCCTAGATCACAAATTAATAATTTACATCAGTGGGCAAAATTAAAAGTTCTATAGACTGTTTATAAAATTATAACCGTGTACCTACCTAGCCACAAAAGAAAGGAAAATTTTCAATGACTGTAAAATACCTCAAGGTCAGTTTCTAATTTTGATTGGCTGTAAAAAGTGTGTGTATTGGAAATCGCTTTGCGATGAGAAGTTAGTAGGTAGATATGTATTGCATTTGTAATGATTTTTAAAAATGTGTTGAATTTAGTCTCGGTTTAATTATGTAGGTACCTATTAACAAACAAGCTCTGATCTTTGTCAAAGCTTGTCTGTTAATAATCTTTGTCTTTGTTGAGTGTTAACGATTTGGTAGATTAGGTAGGTACCTACAATAAATATGATTGTATTTCAATCGCAAGTATATTTTATTTTTGCATTTTAAAGTTTATTTTTCTCGACTACTTAGCTGTTTTGTACATATTTATTTTTGTTACTTGTGGGAAATATGGCTACTGGCGAACCACCCACTAAAAAACGGTAACGCGCTTTTTACAAATTTTTTGAAATTCTATAAGCCTTAATATTGAGGGAAAGCGATCCATCACGACACAAAACTAGTGAAAACTTAATTTTGACTTATTATTTTTTTATTGGGCATCGGTTTTGTCACATCACTTACTGGTTTCTTTGACAAACTGAACACATTTATTAAGACACATTAAAATTAGCAGGCAATTTTTGTGTTTTACACAGCATTATTGTTTCGGCTTGACACCAAGAAAATTTGTACTTATGTGGAAAAATTAGATTCACGAGAGCTGCCAGGGATTTATGTAACATTTCCGGCTGTCTATAACAATTTAAGCATTCTGAAGGAAACATATCCTCAAGTACACTGGGACAACTGAAGAATAACACGTTTTCCGAGATATTATCTATTTCATATCAGTACAGGTTGCTTGGCAAATAATCATATTTTACACAGCCAGAGTAAAACACAAGTATTTGTGACCATTGGATTATAAAAAAAATATGTCGAGGTTAATGTTAACTCTTTTAACACTACATAACAATGTCGATTAATAAGAATGATTTGAAACTATGTACAGTCCTTTCACATACAGAACATCCTGTTAGCGTTAGTACACTATAAAAACAATTACATTGCTAAATTATAATAAGAACGAACTGCCATCACAAACTAATTCCACTTCACGATTTACAGTAAGTTCTCCAGTTAAATCTGTTAACAGTTTAGCAACAAATCGATCAGTGTACACAAATGACGTCTGAAGTCTACTATCACTAATCTCCAATCTCCTGAAATAAAACCTTATTAATATTTACTCTTATACAACAAAACCTGGCTCTGAAAAAGAAACCATTGAAATTATAAAGCAGACAAGTAAAATGTGTAATGTATGCTATAAAATTTGCAAATAGTGATATGCGAAAAAACCCAGCTACAACACGCTGTAATATTTTAAGCAAAACAATGCTAAAATCAGAAATTATATTGATGCATGTCCAGACGGTACTTTTCAACAATTCGTGTAAATAGGATAGTTTATAAACGTGTATTTTAAGCAGTAGCACCACGTACCACCACAATGATTAAATGATCTTCCTTTATTTCTTCGTCGGAGAGGTTGGGGCAAGTGGATTTTAGGAGTTCGTTAGAGAAGGTACAAGGGGGGAACGAGTACAAGATACCCGTGGCCTTTGTTTCCTTATTTAGCAAGGAAATCACCCCGACAGCTTCCTTCTGCTTCAGATATGATACCAGATTACGCAGGGGCCTGGTTTGGACTGTGACATCGTCGTTTGAGACCGATGCTGTAGACCCTGTCAGCCCTAAGAATATTGCATGTGAACTAGCGCTTGTTATGCATTTCTGCACATCCTCTAATTTAGGCTGATCCAACCTAAGTCTTTGCGTTATTCTAAGTTGGTATTTGCCATCCTCGTCTTTCATAAGCCCATCGATAATGTCTTTGTCACCACCAATTAAATGGCATTTAGCGGGAAATAGTGAGTTTTTGAGGATTAGAGCGCCTTGCCAAATAGTAGTGCAGTTTTTAGCAACTTCTGGTAAAGTACGGCTTGAAGCTAATAGGTTAACTCTACGAGAACCTCTGTCTGAGATGGAGTCTGGCGATCTTCTTGGAGAACGTGACCTGGATATGTCTGCACCACGAGAGCCAGATCTTCTGCAATCATACCCCGCATGTGTACGGCCCCTCTCATCTTCCATAGCTTCCTTAGGGTATCGATATGGGCCCTTACTGCCAGCCCTCACCTCTGGATAAGCCTGCCTGCTTCTGTGTCCTTTTGAAGCACTGCTGCCGTCTGATACTTCAAACGAAGATTTAGGGCTGTACGTAACAGGCGTAACTTCGGCAAAATCAGTTCTGAGTCTACGCTCGGGCCCACCTAAAGGAAAACCCCTCATCTCCCTAACCGCAGCTTCAGCAGCAACAATGCTATCATACAAAATCAAGGCCTGGTTATCTCCCTTAACGTAATCAATCTTTTTAATCGTTCCAAATCTATCAAATTCTCTCTCTAGTTGCGGTATGGAGGTCCAAAGCCCCAGTCCCCCTACCCAAATCTTTGTGCTACGCATAACCTTACCGTATCCGATTTTGCACTGGAATTTGCCGATGTATTGACCCGACAGTTCGACTTTAGCCCTGTGAGCCATGTCTAGTGTATTAAAACGAACAAAAGCAAAGGCATTACTTTTTCCTGGCGGTGGTCTCTTAATGTCGATATTCTCCACTACACCATACCTTCCAAAAATCCTCTGCAGCTCTTCCTCGGTTATATTTATTTCTAGGTTACCGGCAAACAAGTTTCGCGTGGCAAGCGGGTCATCTTCAGGCTGAACATGCTGCAAATAATTTGGGAATTTGTGTTTTTTATTTTCAGGCTTTTCAAATGTGGTATTCGGCACGGAATATCTAGGGGTGCCGTAGCCATGGCTGGAAGCCATGTAAGGTGAGCCATGATGAATTGGAGTTCTAGCATGGTATTCGTGATGTGGGGCGGGCAGAGCCTCACGTCTATATTCCCTATGCACCGTCACACCGGGTGGTGGACCGTAAGTGCGATCATAACTGTCAACAGTTCGCAAACGTTCTGGGGACCTAGCATAGGCATTGTTACGATGGTAATCTGGACTGATAGCGCGTGGTGTATTACGGTACACATCATTGACAGGGGGAACTTCATAAACAGCTTCAACTAAAGCCACTTTCTCGTTAATAATTATCCGCGGTTTGTCATGTTTGGCTTCCCTGGCATCTTCTGGATTCCGGAAGCAAATGTAAGCTAAGTGTTCGTCAAAATCATGAGATATTCTAATGCTCAGGTCACCGTATTTTTTGTACTCCCGGTACAGAGTGTCCTTAATAACTTCATCACTGGCTCTAGGGTGCAAAGCACTGACACATAAGATTTTGTAAGAGTAAGATCGCACTGGGGGCCTCTTATATTCACTGCGATGCGGAGACGCGTACCGGGTCCTGGGGCTAGAGGAACGAGCGCGGCTTTCGCGGCGTCGAACCCGTTCAGGGGTTATTTTCTCGTCAGAGCTATCGTCGTATCTTCCCATACTCGAGCGAGACCTGGTAGCATAGACAGGAATGATTAAATGGTGGTGGTTTGTCCTTATTTTCTACTACACTACTTCTTTTCATATTATTCTAATTGCAATTTTGTCCTGTCCAGAGGCGATAATACGCGCTGCACACTAATTAACGGCCAACACAATGGATTTGAATGGATATGGATGACACGGCACGGCATTCCTTTCCTAAAAACGCAAGCAAAATCACAAAACATCTATAAGGAGCAAAAAAATCAACAACATTCATTACCAGAAAATAAAATATAATAAATAAAAAAATAACATACGATATAACTACACGACACTGTGTACGAGGGGGCGAGTTTAAATTCTTCTGGCTGGCTTAAGCTTAAACGCAAATGCAAAATTCACATTTCCAAAACCAAATCAAAGGTTAGATGTTAGATCACGGTCTCCTGCCATCATGGTTAGATCACATAGATTAGGAACCAGAGTAAAGACAATTAGAGTACAGAACAGAGGAAAACCACAAAACAGTTACAAAGGGTTAGGAACCTGTCTCTGGTCACAAGACATACAGAAACTGCTGGGCCGTGAGAAAGAAGAAAGATAAGCACGGAACACACGTAAGACACGTAAGCTGTGCTTATGGCACAGCTTACCTTTATGGTGTATTTATCAGTTATTTGTATCATTAGATCAGTGGTATATCTTGTAAACGGCTTCACGGCATAGTAAGGTATTTTATATCTCCGCGGTAAGGCTGTCATTATGGTCCGGTTAACCAGTTAACCGACCAACCGAACCGGTTCAGATCACGATTTAAAAAATCGTGCAACCGGTTAACCGAACAGCAACCGGTTAACCGGTCAGTACCCGGTTTGGGTAAATCGATTTCGGCGAATCGGTCATGACCGGACCAATTATGGACCGGCCTAAAAACCAAACTAGTCAGGACCGAACCGGTCCATAACTGCACAGTTCAACCGGTCAGATCTCGGCAGTTTTAAAGTGTGCTATCTTTAATTGCGCAAGCGCTAT